>MU006217.1:0-22745 GCA_010093685.1 Ophiobolus disseminans
AAAGTTAGTCTGCTCTCTTGCTCTAGATAGACTCTATCGAATTCATTACGGTTAAACCTAGCCTTTCTGCAGTCTTCTGCCTAGCCCCTTACATTCGTTAGGATAGGTGTCCTTAACAGCAAGGATAAACTAATAGACAATGCCCTGCTTTAGGAGCACAAGCTTGAGGTCATTAAGCTTATTAAGAGCTGCCTGAAACTTGTTAGTAAAGTTCTAGGTTGTTAGGCAGCTGCTACAGCGGAGCTTAAAAAAATTGCTCTATGCGCTGCAGGCCTCATTGAGGCCTTCGTCCTAGTACCGGCGTATAATCTTAGCGTACATAGCAGCGGCTAAGCTAAGGCCTTAAACTGCTTCAAAGACATTGCGCGGTAGGGTCTAGACGAGAGTTATCTAGAGGACTCTATTAAGCTTTTTCCAGTACTTAATGCGCTTAACCTGCTTCTCTACTGCCTTCTTAATGTTTGCGTTTATAGAGCGGCGGCTGTCGTCAAAGTCCTTGCGTTTGGCTAGTGTATTAACGTGCTCTGTATTGCTAGGATCTATATTAGATATATCGAGTAGAGTAGGTTTAGGAATTAGGCCTGCATATGAGGGCAGTTCTAGGATAGTTTTAGTGCTATCTAGCACCTTAGTGGCGTTATAAATTGTGGCGTACACCTTTATAGAGGAGTTCTACTAATAGAAGTTACTGCCTGTAACATTAAGCTTTGGCACAAAGGCCGCGCTGTCGTAGATGCCTATAATAGGACAATTAACAGTCAATTTAGGGAGAGTTAGGTAAAAAGTGGGGGCTACTAGCGTGTCCCACTAACGTCCGAAAAAATAGAGTAAAATTGTAAGTTGCGCCCTGCAGAATACGCTGCAAATAAGGCTACAATTGAATTGCGATCTTGCAATAAAGGTAGCGCTTAATAGCTTAAAACAGGCGTTATAACCTAATAATCTAAGAGAGAAAGTAGGCGAACTGAGTGATAGATTGTAAGGCTACGAGGCTTAAAGGGAAGAGCAGAATAACGCTAGTCCAACCTAAGTGGAGCTAAGCCCTCACTGGCTTAGCACCTGCGAACAAAAACTCTAGGCACGCTTTCTGGATCCTAGATAACTTCTCTGGCCTGGCGCTTGCAGCGCTCTGATCGGGTGCTGCCTCTATCGCCTAATCCGTCTCATTAACCTCTATCTCCTCGTCTGTCTCTAGCTTATCGTCTGCCTCCTTGTCTATCTGCTCGTCTATCTGCTCGTCTATCTCGTCTACCTCGGCTTCTCTCTCTTCTGCTTCTTCTCCTGCTGCCCTCTCTGCTTTATAGACTAACGCCTTCTATGCCTTGCGCTGCTGTCGCTTAAACCGGTACTACGGGCTTTTCTATACGTGCTCCTTCTACGTACGTGCAAAAAACATCAACACCTGCTGCTAAGGCTGCATGTGCTTAACAATGGCATCTTTGTCTATATACGGCTGCAGTGGCTAGTACCGCGTCTAGTGCTTCTCTGTTCGAATCGCCTCTAGCCGCACAAACACGCCTACTCGTTCAATCGCTAATATCTAGCTAAACCGCGTGAGCTTAGCTATAGCCGCCTAGATCGCTGCTTCTACCGGCTCGGCCTCGTTGTTGCTCCTTAGGTCAGGCTCGGCCACTAGCTCCTTAATACACGCTATTAAGTCGGCCCGCTCTATGCCTACTAAGTACGGCAGCCACTGCGTCCGCTCTACCTACGGGTTCACCTCGTCGCGCTCGCCCTCCTGGATCGTGCTCTGCGCGCGCCTCTCGACGTTCTCCTACGCTCGCTCTATAGCCTCGCCTACCCGCGCCTACGCTGCGTCGCCGTCTACGGGCGCGGTGCCTGCTCCCTCTCCCTCCTAGCTAGGTAGCTGGACTTCGAAGTACTGCGACCCGTAGCGGCTGCCAAACAACCGCTGGCAATACACGCGCGCGTACGCGTTGTCTACCTGCGCATGTACTCTCTGCTTCTTTGTCTAACTTAGCCGCCCGCGCTTCTAGCTTGCTAACTACCTATGTTTCACGCGCTAGTGTTTCCGTATAGCCTCTTTGCTTCTTGCTACGTACTAGCAGGAGCTAGAGTCTACCTAGCACAACATCCTATCTGCATACACTAGCAGCTGCAGCACGGGCTTAGGTATACTACCTAGTACCTCGAGCTCGCTTAGATACTAGATTAACCCCGCCTAGCTGCGAACGTACTAGCTGACTACCTCCGCCTCCTTGCGACTAATCTTGTGTTACTCCTGTAGATAGCCTTTAATCTGCTCTAGCTATACTGCATACCTGCACTCTCTGCATGCTGCTACGCTGTACTTAGCTACGTGCTCGAAATATTGTTGCTTAGACATATTAAAACGCTTGCGTACTACTACCCTTAACGCGCTGCTACTCTTGACGTGCTGCTACTCTTAGCGTGCTGCTGCTCTTAATGCGCTGCTGCTCTTGACACGGCGTTGCGCTGCTGCCCTTAATGCGCTGCTCCTCTTAACGCGCTACTGCTCTCGACGTGCAGTTACTCTTAACGCGCTACTGCTCCCGACACGGCGTTGCGCTACTGCTCTTAACGCGCTACTGCTCTTAACACAGCGTTGCGCTGCTGCTATTAGCGTGCTGCTGCTCTTAGCGCGCTGCTGCTCTCTGCACTACGTTGCTCTCGACACTGCGTTGCTCTCGACACGGCGTTGCGCTGCTGCTATTAACGTGCTGCTGCTATTAACGTGCTGCTGCTATTAACGTGCTGCTGCTATTAACGTGCTGCTGCTATTAACGTGCTGCTGCTATTAACGTGCTGCTGCTATTAACGTGCTGCTGCTATTAACGTATTGCCCTCGATGCGCTGCTGCTGCTATTAACGTGCTGCTGCTATTGACGCGTAGCTCCCGGCGTTTACTAGTATTTAGGCGCTGCTAATCTGCGCTCACGAACATTATGACCGTGCAATGTATCTGCAACACTAAACCCTAAACCCTTAACCCTATAGATTCTTACGCTGCAATTCACGCAGGGCGTGCGCCTACCTGCGCTAAGCTATGTCTTTAAATATAGAGTAAATTAGACTGCAGACTAATATTAGTATGTACCTAGGAAGTTTAATAGTATAAACCCCCTATTCTGAGATATACCCGCCTATACGCGTAGCCACTAGCACTAACATTAAAATAGTACGTTATAACGTACTATTTAGCGCCCTAGGATAGATCTATCTATCCGCGCCCTTATAGTGCAAACGGGCTGCTTGCGCAAACTGCGTTTGTTGTTTAGGTGATTGCAGTCGCGTAATTTCAACCTCGGATATTAACGTTGTTGGCCTGCCGAGCTGCTTAACTCTAACCCTAAGCACCTTAACTATATATACAATCTTAATGCAAATCCTAGCGACAGTGCAGGGCAGCGCACTAAGTAATTAGTCTAAAGTACAGCTTGATACAAGCATAGGAACCTACCTTAACCGATACCTTAAAGTTCAATCGACCTAGAGGGGGCGTAATGAGATATACACGCGCGTATGCGTATATCTAGTCCCTAGCTAACCCCGACTTAGGGCTAAGTCGGGGTCGCGCCCTGGGATAGAGGCTTTAAAGAAAACACCTGGGACACATAGTATAGAGCAGAGGACATAGGCTTAGACTATATCACTATTAGCTTCTTATGCTATACAAAGCACACACAAAGATTCTAAAATCCCCTATAGGACAGACCGTACGCGCTACACAAGGCTAACTAGGAAGAGTTTACTACAACTCTTAAGGAACGGATAGAAGGCAAAAACCTAGCTTAAATACTCGAGACTATAAACACTTAAGTAGACAACTTAGAGCTTAGTGACCTACTTCTACTACAGCAGCTACAAGAGGACCTAGACTACGCGGCAAATCTCCTCACGCAAAGTATTCAAGAGGCTACTGCAAAAGCTATCTTAAAAGCTAGATGCTGCGAGCGATCTAAGCCTTAGTAGAATAAAGAGCTAGCAGAACAGAGGAAACAAGCAAGCAAGGCAATAAGGCTCTAGCAAGCCTTCTCTACGCTAACAAATACAAGGAGAGCAAAAGTTAAGAAGAATTAGTACCTAGAGGCAGTGAAGAAGGCAAAGGCTAGTCACTAGGACAGTTTTCTGCAGGACGCTAAAGGCAAGGATATCTTCAAAGCGCTTAGCTACATATCGCAAAGAACTACAAGAGCTATCCTAGAGCGTTAATACACGCAAGGAGGCGAGAGAAGAGTAGCAAAGGAGTTTAAAGAGCAGTGCACTGCCTTTACAACAACTCTTTTCTTAAGTCCTCCTTCTACAAGTACACATCTACAGTAGAACAACTACTAGCAAGGCGCATAGGATTAGCAGGAAGAATTAGATAAGATAGAGATGTATAATGCTATCTTCACTAGCTCGCCAACAAAAGCGCTAGGCACAGATAGGCTCTCTTTTGCGATCCTACGCAGAGCCTACAACGCAGAAAGCAACATCTTCTATCTTCTCTACCGAGCTCTGTTTGCAGCTAGATACTATCCTACAGGCTAGAGAGAAGCTGTAGGTGTAATAATTCCAAAAGCAAACAAGAAAGACTACTCTCTACCTAAGGCCTACAGAGTTATCTCTCTTCTTAACTGCCTAGGAAAGGCCTCTGAGAAGATTCTAGCTACAAGGCTTAGCTATCTAGCTAAGATAGGAAATCTCCTACAGGAAACACAGATAGGAGGCAGAAAACAAAAGTCTGCTCTAGACGCCTGCCTTCTCCTGCAGTCTAAAGTTTAAGAAGCTTAGCAAAAGAAACATACTACTGCACTCCTGTTTATAGACGTAAAGGGCGCCTTCGACTACGTATCTACAAACTAGCTTCTAGCTATTTGTAAGAAGCTCAAGCTCCCGCTAGCGCTTATTAGGTAGATTAGCTTCTTCCTCTCCTAGCGCTCTATACAACTAAGGTTTAATAGCTAAAGCTAGCCTCTGCAAATAGTAAGAATAGGCATACCGCAAGGATCGCCTATCTCTTCTATTCTCTTCCTCCTCTACATTAGAGATATCTGCAAGCTAAGACTAAACACCTTTACCTTCTCCTACATCAACAATATATGTATAGGAGCTAGCGCAGCTTCAACTAATAAGCTAAAGAAGATACTTAAGAGAACTGCAAAAGCTATACTACAAGAAGCCGCGGAGAGCGCAATTGAATTTAATGTAGAGAAAACAGAGCTTCTCTACGCTAGCCGCAAAAGAGAGATTACAGCAGAGCCTGTCTAAGTAGAAGAAAGTGCGATCTAACCTAGTAGCTGTGTCTGCTAGCTAGGATTTTTCCTTAATAACAAACTTTCCTTCAAGAAACATGTTCAAACAAAGGCGGCAGCAGCGCAGAAAGTCTTCTAGCGTATAAAGAGGCTAGGAAATACATAAAGAGGCCTTAGCACACGGGCTACAAGGCTGTTGTATACGGTCTGCGTCTCTTTAATTGCAGACTACGGAGTACAGCTCTAGTAGGGTAAGAGAAAGAACTCTTTGCTAAAGGAGTACTAGCTACTACAGAACTTAGTCCTACGTTAGATTCTAGGAGCTTTTAAAGGGTCGCCTACTAAGGCTATAGAAATCGAAGCCGCAATATTGCTAGTTAGGCTAAGAGCTGAGAAGCTGTGCTACTAATACGCTATTAGAGTTCTATCCTTTGCAAAAGATTACTCTATTAGAAAAGCAATACATAGCCAGCAACAACTACGTATCTCTACACAGCTAAGAGAGCTCGTAGAGAGAGTACAAGCGCAAAACAATGTTAAGAAGATCTCGATTCTACTAGCAAAGCCCTAGAGTAAACCTGCATCTGCTTATGCTACGTTTGCTATCTTAGCAAGCAGCAAATCTGAAATAGCAGAACTTCACAAACAGTGGCTCCGAGGCTAAAGAGATAAGGCTAAAGCGCCTATCCTAGTATATACTAATAGCTCTAAGATAGGAGAAGAAGTAGCAGCAGGATACTGCTAACTTTTAGTACAAGGCACATACACATAGGCAAAGAATATTAGCCTTAGAACGAGAATAGAGATTATAGACGCTAAGCTAGCGGCAATCCACTAAGCTCTCTAGGACCTATACGATCGAGCTTTACAGGGAGAGGACATACACGTCTTTATCGACAGCTAGGCTGCGATAAAACGGCTTCGAAAAATCTCTCTTACAGGAGGCTAGAGGGTCTGTCACGAGATAACAGTGCTTTGCAAAATGCTCTTATTGCAAAACAACAAGATCTATATATCCTAGGTTCTAGGACACTAGGACATCTAAGGCAATAAGCATGCAGACAGGCTAGCAAAGGCTAGCCTAAAGAGGAAGGCAAGAAACCCTTTTACCTCTCTAAGCTACCTCAAGAGGAAGGCGAAGAAAGAGATTATAGCTAGCTGGAAACAAGAGTAGAAGAACACAAGACAAGCAGAGAAAGGTAGGGCCTACATTACAGCAACATAAGACAGGCCTAAGATCTTATACAAGATGCAGCTTTAAGCTAGGACAAAGAAGACACTAGCTGCCTACTACTAGCTTAAGCTAGGAAAGGGCTTCTTTAAGCAATTTTCTATAGCTATTAGCAAAGATAACAAAGGAGAATGCTTTAGGGACTGCAGCTCTCTACAGACACCTAAACACCTTCTCCTGCACTGCAAACATTACAGAAGGGAGAGAAGAGAGATAAGGGAAGCACTAGACACACCTATCCTTACGCTACAACTACTGTTTACTACAGCAAAAGGAAGCGCTACTCTACTAGCCTTTCTTAAGAAAACTAGGATTGCTATAGCTAGCTAGCTGCTCGCAGCAGGAGCTCTTTAAGAGCTCAGAACGTTAACGAACAAATTGCAAACAAGAAGATACAAGGAGAACAAAGGCAGCGATGCACGACGCAGGTAAAAGACTGCAGCTAATAGCACTAAGCTTTATAGCCCTAGGAAAGAGGGATTAGCGAGGCATGCGCAGCGCTCTATAGCCTAAGAGGCTGCATGAGCATTATTGTATGTATGCTAGCAATAGATAGTGCAATGTAAATGATTTAAAAAAAAAAAAAAAAAAAAAAGACGCGGGAGCAGCCGATAATTTTGATAAGGCAAAGCGCTAGGCAGGGGTAATATGCTCTAACGCTGCTGATTAGCTGTTACCTCTATTAAGCCCTCGATAGGCATGTGCATATATCTTAGGGACTAGGATAGGGTAGCCTTCCGCCTTATCCCTCACGAGTCTACCCCGCACATAGAACAAGACACACGTTTATAAACAATTATTATTATTTTATTATTAGAACTCTATTATCTAACAACTCTACACATGTACGCGTCTATTAACTAGTACTTTAAGAGTTCTCTTAGCTTCTACAACAATAAAAAAGACAGGCTAAAGCTATCTAAACTGCCGCTAAAACTACATAAGAGCAATTGCAAAACACCTAAACAACACTACAAGCGTGTTAAGGAGTAGGAGGCTATAAAGCCTCTACCTTTAAAGGTGCAGAGTAGCGGGTATTACATAACGCAGGATTACTACACCTCTAATATACTACTATTATATATTAAATAGGTGCACAAAGCTCGCCTTTGTAAGCCTTGCACCTAGCTCCTCTAGGAGGACATTAATCTGTCACATGGCACTAAAAGCAAAGATAACAAACCTAAAATCTGCGGGTAGCTAACTAGATTGTAGTAGTCTTTTGTCCTAGCTAGTTACCGAATTTAAACCCGATTAAAGGCGTATAGCTTATACTCAAACAGCGGGCAAAGCGTCGTATATACTACCCGGAGTTAGGCTAGCGCAAGTAGTATAGCACAAAGAAGCACTTAAAGGAGATCCTTACTAAAGTATAGGACTTAATTATTATATATGAGATTAGAGATCGCATTGCTGAGATGCCGGAGAGGGTAAAGGAACTCCGCCGTAACGGAGGGGAAAAGCTCCGTTATGAAACCTAGTAAAAAACGCGCTCTCAACACTATAAAACCGAGCTATATAGCTATTTATATAGTAATCTACAGCCTTACAAGCCCTTACGAGCTCGTTGTTAAAAAATCAACTTAAACGTTACAAATTCTATCTCTGTATAGCAATTTGTATAGGTAGGGTAAATGCGCGGCATTTAGTGTTTGCAAGCTTACCTAATTGATCACGAATTATTGCCGTACCTAGTAGTGGCTATTTGCAGCTTAGGTAAGCATTAACACCTATGTTGTTCTGCTTAAATAGGCACATAGAAACGGGCTTCTATAGCCTAGTAGAGGAGATTCTATGTATTCGCAGGTGCTAAGCCAGTGAGGGCTTAGCTCCACTCAGGTTAGACTAGCGTCATTCTGCTCTTCTCTTTGAGCCTCGTAGCCTTATAATCTATCACTTAGTTCGCCCACTTTCTCTCTTAGATTATTAGGTTATAACGCCTATTTTAAGCTATTAAGCGCTACCTTTATTGCAAGATCGCAATTCAATTGTAGCCTTATTTGCAGCGTATTCTGCAGGGCGCAACTCACAATTTTACTCTATTTTTTCGGACGTTAGTGGGACACGCTAGTGGCCCCTACTTTTTACCTAACCCTCCCTAAATTAACTGTTAATTGTCCTATTATAGGCATCTACGACGGCGCGGCCTTTGTGCCAAAGCTTAATGTTACAGGCAGTAACTTCTATTAGTAGAACTCCTCTATAAAGGTGTACGCTACAATTTATAACGCCACTAAGGTGCTAGATAGCACTAAAACTATCCTAGAACTGCCCTTATATGCAGGCCTGATTCCTAAACCTGCTCTACTTAATATATCTAATATAGATCCTAGCAATACAGAGCACGTTAATACACTAGCCAAACGCAAGGACTTTAACGACAGCCGCCGCTCTATAAACGCAAACATTAAGAAGGTAGCAGAGAAGCAGGTTGAGCGCATTAAGTACTGGAAAAAGCTTAATAGAGTTCTCTAGATAACTCTTATCCAGACCCTACCGCGCAATGTCTTTAAAGCAGTTTAAGGCCTTAGCTCAGCCGCTGCTATGTACGCTGAGATTGTACGCCGGTACTAGGACGAAGGCCTCAATGAGGCCTGCAGCGCATAGAGCAATTTTTTCAAGCTCCGCTGTAGCAGCTGCCTAACAACCTAGAACTTCACTAATAAGTTTTAGGCAGCCCTTAACAAGCTTAATCACCTTAAGCTTGTGCTCCCAAAGCAGGGCATTGTCTATTAGTTTATTCTTGCTGTTGAGGACACCTATCCTAACAAAGCACGAGATATCCGCCGTGATCTCCACTAGAACAAAGAAGTCACTCTTAATCTCCTTATCTATAAGCTTAATAACGAAGCTCGCCGCAATAACCCTGTTAAGGCAGCTGCCTTTGCCGCTAAGAACAACACTAGTGATAACCAGCGTAGTGGCAGCCGTAGCCGAGGCCGCGGCAGAGGTGGCCGTAGCGGACGAGGAGGCAATCGCGGTGGCAGCTCTAATAGAGCCGACTCCAACACTACAACTCCACCTGCTAAAGCATAATTAGGAGGACGCCTAGGCATCTCTATGTGCCTACACTGCAGCCGTAAGCACTACGGTGCTAGCGATCGCTACTAGGTAAAGTTTCTACACCTTAAAGTCGAGCACGAGACTCGCAAGGCTGCTTAGGCCTAAGCCGCTGCTAGCTAGGCAGCCGCTGCTCTATTAGTCACTTAGACTGCGCTAGCGCTAGCACAGCAATCCTTTAGCTATTACAACACCTACTTATTTGCTACTGTCTATAACAGCAACGTTGCTAAGGTCTTAGAGCAGGCTATGCAGGTGGCGCACCGAGCAGAGTACAAGAACCGCACTATTATTGACACAGGTGCTACAGATCACATCTACAATAACCTCTCTAAATTTATCGAATAGAAAAAGGCGCCTACACGCTTAGGTATCAAAACTAGAGCTAGCGTCGTTACCGTGCTAGGCACTAGCTCAATCACTATAAATCTTCTCTGTGTAGATAGTACAATCAATTATGTTACCTTTAGCAACGTGTTGTATACGCTAGACATGTTTGTATCTATTATCTTATACTTACAGATCCGTAACAAGGGCCTATACTATCACGGCTAGGAGGAGAAGCTCCTCCGCTACAGTGATAGCCTTGAGCTAGCTTACACGCTAGAGATCGACGGTATCCCTAACGTGCTTTAGGCCTCTAATAAGCTTAAGGCAGCGCAGGCCTTCGCTTTTGTGTCCGCCAATTCACCGCGCCTAAACTTAGCTATCTAGCCTACACGTAAGATCACGCTATGCGACCTCTATAAGACGTTTAGCTATGCTAATATAGAGTCGCTTAAGAAGCTAGTAGCAACTACAACAGGCCTTAAAATCTCATCCCGTGACAACTTCTTATGTAAAGTTTGCCTGCTTAGCAACTCCTAGAAGCAGATCTTACGCGTCCTACCTAACTAAGCAACCTACGCCTTTTAGCGCGTGCACGTTAATATAGTTGGCCCTATAGCTAACTCTAGCGACAGGAAGGAACGCTATTAGATTATCTACACAGACGACTACACTCGATTCCGTTAGATTAATACAGTAGAGTCTAAGTCTAACTGTACAACGTCACTTCTGCGCTTTCTGCGCATAATTAAGACTCAGCATAAAGTCAACGTTGCAATTATCCACCTAGACAATAACAACGTCCTTATTAACTACAAGACTAAAGCAGAGCTATCCTCTGCTAGCACAGTCTTTAAGCTATCTACGCTATATACAGCTTACTAGAACGGTGTTGCAGAGTTAAGCAATCGAATCTATAAGGCGCGCGTCCGACTTATGTAGATCGGCGCGCCTTACGTCCCTAAGAACCTGTAGCCGTTTACGGCCCGCTACGCTGCTAAGCTTATCAATCACTATCCTACTACTGCAGTGCTAGGTGGAAAGACTCCTCGACAGTTGTTGATAGAGTACATGGGCACGCCTAATCTAGTCCCTAATCTACACTCTATACGCAACTATAGCGAGCTTAGCTTTGTCTATATCCCTGAGCAACGCCGCGTATAAGGTGACAAGTTCTCTGCGCGCGCGTTTAAGGCCTATTTTGTCGGCCGCGAGGGCTCCTAGATCTATCTTATGTAGGATCCAGCCTCTAACAAAGTTATCCGAACAAGCAGCGTTAAGTTTGCAAACGCTCCGCTGCATCCTATTATTTCCTAGGACAACGCTGACATAAATACTCCGCCGTCCTCCCTATTCTTATCTCCTCTACTAACTTTAAATACAACAACTTCACAGCCGTCTCTGCCTCCCTCTTCTCTGTTAGAGACTCTACTAGAGCTTAACTCCTAAGTCCTACAATCCGGGGGTAAGGATAAGGACACACTGCTCTAACAATTAGATAAGATCTAGCTGCCTAAGCTTAGCCAAGGCCACTACTTTAAGGGCTTCCCTATGAAGCCACATGAGGCTCCGCGCTATCTCGATATCTCTGCTACTCTTAACAGCCGCCTTATTGTTGACACGAAACGAGCCTGTCGCCCTATAGCAAAGGCCGCAGTAGTCTCTATCTTATACAACCTCACTCTAAAGGTGCTAGCTCGTTATTTTGCTTTAGCAATTGCTGAAGCTCTATCTATCTACAACAGCACCAGCGCTAATCTCCTACCCGAGCCTACGTTACACAAACAAGCCATGTAGCATGTGTTTGCAACTAGCTAGATAACTGCAGAAGGCGAGGAGTACAAGGCCCACGAGGACAACGGCACGTAGTCGCTATTAGTCTCTCGGCCTAAGGGCACGTTTGCCCTGCCCACTAAGTGGGTGTACAAGTACAAATTTAATAAGACAGGCAAGCTTATCCGCCTGAAGGCACGCCTTGTTGTCTGCAGCAACCGCTAAAACTCTAAGTTCTAGCGCGAAACATATGCAGCAGTCGCACGCTCTACTACACTTAAAGTCGTCCTCGCTCTTATAGCTGTTCTTAATCTAGAGTGCGACGCAGGTGACGTAGTCACCGCCTTCCTTAATGGACGCCTTGACAACGACAAGCACATCTTAATCTGCCTTCTAGACGGTCGCATTGTTAAAGTTAACAAGGCTCTCTACGGCCTACGTCGTTCACCTCGACTCTAGTACTAGGAGCTAGCTCGCTACCTAGCATTAATTGGATACTACCTAATTGAGGCTGATCTATGCGTTTTTGTCAACTCTAACGGCCTTATTATCCTAGCCTATATCGATGACCTTATCTTTATCACGCGTACGTGCAAAGAGATAGCCGCGCTTAAGAAGCAGGTCTTCTCTAAGTTTAAGTGTTATGACCTTAGACCAATCTCTCACTACCTAGGTATCAAGATCTGTCGCAATCGATAACAGGGCACTATAGAGCTCTCTATAGAAGCCTACATTGAAAAGCTTAGCGCAGATTTCAAGCGTACTAGCGCTCCTTGCCGCTTCCACCCACTTAATCCAAAGGCTCTTAAGCTGCCTCTCCGTGCAAAGGATAATGTAGCTCTAGCCTAGCTTACGACGCGTTACTAATTATTAATTAGCAAGCTTTTGTATCTAGCGTCTCAGCTGCGGACAGATATTGCCTTTGCTGTTGGCTGGCTTGCTCGAGCTATAAGCAATCCAATAGAGCTCTACTACTAGTACGCTATCTAAGTGCTAGACTATCTGTACAGCACTAAAGACCTTGTTATAAGCTTTACCGCTCACTCCTCTACTACCGTAGACGTGTACTTAAAGGCCACAAGCTTTAGCCTGCACGCCTATAGCGACGCCTTATTTGCAGATAGGGAGGATCGCAAATCCACTTCTAGCTACCTCTTTAAGTTTGCTAGTAGCACAATATGTCACAGATTAAGCAAGCAGAAGCTTGTTATAACCTCTACAACTAAAGCAGAGTATGTTAGCCTTACCTATGCTGCTAAAGAAGCTACCTAGCTTGCTCGCCTGCTAAAGCAGGTTAGATACTATAGCAACGACGTTCGTCCTATCAAGCTTTATAGCGACAACTAGCTCTCTATCTAGCTTGTAGCAAGTGAGGGCTACTATAAGCGCACTAAACACGTTGATATTTACTACTACTATATTAAGGATTAGGTTAAAGATAGGTGCCTAGTGCTTAAGCATGTAGGTACTAAGGACATAGCTGCAGATAGTCTCACAAAGCCGCTGGATAAGGTTAATCACTAGCGCTTTCTCTAACAGGTTAGCCTGCGTAGGCCTTACCTAACCACAGCTACAGGCTGAATTAGAGAGTGCTATTTTAGAGAATGCTACTCTGAGGGTGCTTACCCTATTATGTATCATAGCCTCTCTCTATTTCAGTCACTAAGGCTTATTATTTATCGCAGAGGGGGTGTATTCGCAGGTGCTAAGCTAGTGAGGGCTTAGCTCCACTCAGGTTGGACTAGCGTCATTCTGCTCTTCTCTTTGAGCCTCGTAGCCTTACAATCTATCACTTAGTTCGCCTACTTTCCCTCTTAGATTATCACTATGTGCATGCAGTAGATCTAAGGCGCTGTAGGGCGTAGATGCGCTTACCGTGCGCATGTTACTTCAATTACTATTTAAGCCTAGCGCAACCTTAAGTGCGCTGTCGCTCTATCTCTACTACCACGGCATATTTCTGTATGCGCTGCACGGGCAATTACTTGCAATAGCCTTAAAGAGTAGATTCTAAGTGCGTGCGGTAGATTTTAAGCATTGTAGCGGGCGTAGGTGTGCTTGCTGTGTGCATGTTACTTTAATTACTATTTAAGCCTAGCGCAACCCTAAGTGCCTGTCGCTCTATCTCTACTACTACGGCATATTTCTGTATACGCTGCATAGGCAATTACTTGCAATAGCCTTAAAGAGTAGATTTTAAGTGCGTGCAGTAGATTTTGAATGTTGTAGTGGGCCTAGATGCAGGTGCTGTGTGCATGTTACTTTAATTACTATTCAAGCCTAGCGCTGTCACCGCCCGTGCCAACCCATTTAAGGCAGAACCTAGCACTACTACTAACCTTTTTACCTCTACCTCCACGACTACAACCCGTATCAAAAATCGTATAAGGCTATTCAATTCAAAATAGCATAGCGCATATTTCTGTATCTTCAGTCTCAATCAAAAAAAGCCTAACCCTAGCCGTGTTTTCAGCCTTTATGTTTTGCACGTCTCCTAGATGTTCTGGATTTTTTTCTACATCTTAACGTGTCCGCTCACAATCCTATTAAAACCCTAGCAACATATCCTTATCTCTTAGGTCTACCTCCTCTACCTGTTGTACAAAACGCTTCTTGTGCTTATCCTGCTTGTGTGTGTGTTCCTTGTCGCTCGCTTAAAGCTAGCTAGTGACTTCTGCGGCCTTAGCGTCGTCTGCGAGCAGCGCTAGAGATTCTTTATTATCTCTGTCTTCGTCTTTATCTAGAGGATCGCAAGGGACGGCTATGTCAGGACTGATGCAAAGACCGACGCCTAATAGAGTTACTGCTAGGACACTAGGGGGTGCGGGTGCGTAGGGGACGAAGTTAGGGTAAGCCGCTTGTTGCTTTTGGCGTAAGTAGGAGGCGCGGTTGTACTCCCGCTTTGCCTCTACCCTTGCCTTACTAGTTGAATATTTTCTTAGTCTGCCTCGTAGCATGCTATACGTTGTGTAGTATCTTAGCTTGTCTAAGATAGTGTTTAGGACAGTGTTTAGGGGTCAGCAAGGGGAAAGGTCCGATGCAAATTAGTTTAAGCCTAAACTAGCTTAGGTACCTAGCATCCGCTTTCCGCGTTAGTCTAGCCTGCCTAGGGTATTAGCACAGCAGGTACCGCGGTTTGTAATGCTTTTGTGCTGTCTCTGCAGTTTGTGCATAAGTCTAGCATTTGCTTAATAGAAGCTGTAGCTCCTTAGATACTGTAGGCTGCATGTCCCTGCTGTTGTTTGCTAGCCTTAGTTATTGCTCTTCTTAGGCTCTAGGGACAGAATTAAGGGACGCAGACTAGCCTAACATCTTACGCTAGAGCTAGTCATGTCGGCGTAGGTAGCGTTAGTGGTCGCTTTCTTTCTTTCTTTGCTATTGCTGCTGCTTCTGCGCTCTTGTACGTTAGGCGCCTACTACGGCGTTAATCTATTTATCTAGCGTCTTTTGCATGTAGCGCATCGCTTGTACTAGGTTGCTAACTAGCCCTAACGGCCTCTATGCTAACCCCTACGGCTAGAGGCTCCGGCAGCGGCATTAGCATACAGGGAAGTGGCGGCTGCGGTGTGTAGACTCTAAAGCTAATTGTAGCCTTAGAGTCTTTACTTCTTTGCTTATGCAATTGCTAGGTACGGTTATACTCTTGCTGCGCCTGCTCCTTCTCTTTAATAGGCTAGTATTTTCTTAGTCTCCCTGTTAACATGCTGTTAGTTAGTAGTTGCTTGTGTTTACTTAGTAGCATTTAGGAGAGTGTACAGGAGACAGCGTAGCGTCTAAACTAAGTTTCTTATCCTAGCGCGGCTTATGTCCTGCGCCGCAACACTGCCCTGCAACAGGTCAACAACTTTAGCTTAGATTGCAATTCTAAAACATGCATTCAACTCGCAAATTATCCTCCTTTCTATACAGACCCTGCTACAATAGTTGCAGGTAACGTAGTGCTAAGTCTTGTAGATTAAGACAATAACTCTTCTTAGCCTAGCGCGCCCTAGTCCTGCGCCGGCAGCACCGCCCTGCAACAGCTCAGCAACTACAACTTAGATTGCAATTTAGAGAAGTGCATCTTGGCTGTAAAGCATCTCTCTGCATACTAGCACGCTGCTGCTACGGTTGCATACTACATAGTGCTGGTACAGGCAGCAGGCAAGATTTAGTAAATAATTCATTTATAGTCTAGCGCGCCCTAGTCCTTTGCCCGCAACACTGCCCTGCAACAGCTTAGCAACTACAACTTAGATTGCAATTTAGAGAAGTGCATCTTGGCTGTAAAGCATCTCTCTGCATACTAGCACGCTGCTGCTACGGTTGCATACAACATGGTGCTAGTATAGGCAGCAGGCAAGATTTAGTAAATAATTTATTTATAGCCTAGCCCGCTGTCCGGCCTGTGCCGCAGCAGCACCTACTAACTGCACAGCAACTACAACTTAGATTCCTATTTAGAGAACTGCATTTGCGTTGTAGAGCATACTTCTGTCTGTCTACAGTCTGCGTCTGCAGCGATAGGCAGCGTAGTAGTGTGTCTGGTGTATTAAGACAATAACTCTTCTTAGCCTAGCGCACTCTAGCTCTGCACCCGCAGCACTACCCCCTTCTAACCCTAATAATTCAACAACTACAACTCGGCCTAGAATTCTAAAGAGTGCATTCTCCCCGCACAGCCATGCGCTCCCAATTCCAACTAAAAAGAAAGATTTTAAATTTTTGATGTTTGTCTAACCCTAAGCCTGGTTTGTCTCTTCTAAAGTTTAAGAGTACTAAAAAGATTAATTTTGCCGAGGCGTTCGTGGCGTTCAAGTATCAACCTACTCGCTTAGTCTAGCTATCGCAGCGAACACTAAAGTCGCTGCACTATGTCTTACTGCCTGCATCACAACACCTAGCTATTTTCTGATATTTCTAAAGCGACTAAAAGATGCGCCTTACAATACTGCACATTATTGTCTCTGAAAGTATATCTGTAGTGCGTGTTTAGAGTACACCCGATTTTGTTTACTATTTTAAATCGGGTGTACTACATACAGGGGTCCTACTAGCGTCAAATTAAATCGGGTGTTTAACACCCGGATATTGATTAATAGTGAGGCTATCCTAACAAAGATAATAAACATTACCCGCTAGTTATCTACAGCATGGCACCCGCAGACTAATAGGTCTACTAAGCGCATAAACAGCACTATTGAAGCCTATCTACGTGCTTACATCAACTAGGCACAAACTAATTAGGTAGACCTCCTTCTAATAGCCTTAATTGCTATTAAAGGACGTGAAGCAAGGTTAACAAGAGTCTCTCCCTTCTTCCTACAATATGGCTATAATATTAACCCTATCTAACTAAACATCTCCTAAGGACTAGATCTAGAAGAATTAGAAGCACGTGTAGTGCCTAATTATAACAAGGCAAAGGCTATTGTTGAAAAGCTTAAGTAAGCCTTTAATATAGCGTAGACTACAATAGCTGAGGCACAACAAGAATAGGAGCATTAGGCAAACTAGAAAAGACATAAGCAGCCTAACCTCAGAGTTAATAACAAAGTCTAGCTTTCTTACTGGAAACAGCTATCCAATAGCCGCCTAAACCGGAAACTAGACTAGAAGAATGCTAAGTATACAGTCATTAAGGTAATTAACTCTCACTTAGTTAGACTAAACACACTACCTAGGATTAACAGTGTTTTCTATGTAGACCGCCTAAGACTAGCTTCCTTAGATCCCTTCCCTAGCCAGCTAAATAATAACACACAACTAGAGCCTGTTCTTGTTAATAGAGATTTAGAGTTAGAAGTTAAACAGATTATAGCTAAGGTTAGCTACAGGAACCGGCTGTTCTTTAAGGTTAAATAGACTAGATATGCCCTTACAACTTTTAAGCCAGCAGAAAATCTGCAAGACAATATTGCCTTAGATAAATAGGAAGTCTTTACTGCTCTATACCGCAATCAACGTTCTAAACAGCTTCTAGCTGGATTTAGGAGAGGTGATAAAGAACAGTACCTAAGACATAACACTGCTGCACACAGATTGGAGAAGGGGGGTAATATAAGAGGTTAGACCTCTACTATCCTTAGTAGAGTCACTTCGGTTCAATTAGAGTCACTTTGGCTTAATAGAACGTCACGGAAGAGCATGGAATGCTCTAGCTATTAAAGAGATTACAAATAATGACATATGCTAATGTATGTAGAAACTCTTAGAAACTAGCAGTCTGCCTATTTAGACAGCCTGCTCTCTAACTCTAGATAGTCTCTATCGAATTCATCACGGTTAAACCTAGCCTTTCTGCAGTCTTCTGCCTAGCCCCTTACACTAGGACTAGTACAGGCTCTTCTTCTTTGCTATGCAAGCGAATGCGCTAGCGGGTAGCATAGATATAGAGTGAACGTTTTGCTAGTGCAATGGTAACCTAGAGGCGGTCTATCTAAGGTCTTCTAAGTAGCATATTAAATCCTAGTCTATCTCTAGCAACATATGTAGGCTAGTAAAAGGGTATAGGTTGGGTTAGAGTTGGGTTGCCTTACGTAATACCTCAGCCGTAACCTAACCCCAACCCATTTTTTTTGCGCTAGTACTAGGTATAGGTTAGGTTAAGGTCGCACGGGCCTTGGGTTGAGGTTAGGTCGCACCGATATAGTTTTAAGCCAATTAGGCTGCTTATCACAGCTGATTATTACATACATAATTGGCTATACCCTTGTCTAGGTCTGACATAATACAACCTAACCTCTACCCGCGCTAGAGCTACTACAACCTAACTACAGCTACAGGTCTATGCGACCTTAACCTAACTAATACCTCAAGGCCCGTGCGACCCCAACCCAACCTATACCCACTGCTAGGTACCTTAACCCTTTTTACTAGCCTAAACATATGCCTATTCTTTATTCTTAAATCCTTTAATATTAATATAGTACTTAGCAACCTAGTAGATAGTGCCTTTACTAGCAACTCTAACTAATGTACGTGGTGTAATATCAATGCACCGTAAGCTAGCTCTCTTAACTAAGAATAGGGAGACAAAAGCATTAGCTAAGCAGCCGCAATTAATTATAGTAGAAGCAAAGGTGTTATAATTAACTAGTGTGTGTATGCTTATTGCTTCCCTATCTATGTGTTTTGCTCTCTTAAATCCTTCCTATTCCCTAGCAAATACCTGCTAACTTACATTTGGCTTCTGTCTGTGACTGCTAACAGAAGCTACTCGTTTCCTAGCATGCTAGTAGTAGTGTTCTTATCCTCCTCTTCTAGCTAAGGTAGAATGTTAGTTATAGCAGTAACCTTAGCCACTGTAGTGCTGTGTAGGCGACGTGCAGGCTAATAAGGGCATGTAGAGATAATGTGGCTGCTAGCTCTACAGCGGAAGCAAAGGCGGTTCTCCTTGCGGTGCTGAAGCTCCTTAGTGTCTACCCACTTAGCTCGTTTCTGAGAAGTTGTTCCCTAGTGAGAAAACGTAGGTTACTAGTCTATAGCATCTAGAGCAACAGATCTAGCTTGCTGAGGCAGAGTAGCAGGACGGCGCTACATGCTAGTTGTGGGAGTCTGTCCTTTAGAAGCTAGGGAGATGCGGTAGAGGTTGTTAGACATAAGGATAGCCTAGTCTACAAGTGCCTTAAAACTAACATCTCTGTTAAGCCTAACTATGTTCCTCTGCAACTCTAAGCTCAGTCTACAGGTGAACAGGCTCTTCTTCTGCAGGTTAGGCAGCTTAATCCTAGTGATCAAGAGCAGCTCCTCAAATTCCTGTTGGTACTCCCTCACTAATCTCTTTCCTTGCCTTGCACTATTAAGCCTATCTATAGCTCTCTCTTCTGCATAGGGATCTTTGAATCGGCTATCCATAAAGCTCTACATTTCCTCTATAGTGCTATGAGAATTTCTTTCTATCTATAGAAGTAGGATGCGTGCAGCCTGTCTAGTGAGTCTCTAAAAGACATAAGAGGTCTTTGACTGCTCTGTGTCAAAGTATCTAGCATTATTAAATAGCTTAGACCTAGCCTTGTAACGAAAGGTAGAATATAGCTTGCAGTCCCTATCAAAGGTTTCTAGGTCTAGAAAGCGTAGCTTCTTGTTTGAGCTAATACTGTCCTGAGGGGGCAGTGGTTAAACGCTATGCATAGCTTAGAGAAGCTAGGCAACCTAAGCAGGAGGTCTATTAATAGGTAGTGCTGGAAACTGTAGCTCTCTAATGTTCTCATTCCTTCTCCTAGAGCTTTCGGGCTCATATCTCATGTCTATGTCTTGATCTATAGTAGCCTAGTGCTCTAGGGCCTAGTGTAGTTCTGTGGCCTACAACTACTTGCAGGGCTTTGCGTGATTCCGTAGGCCTACAACTACTTGCAGGGCTTTGCGTGACTCTGTGGGCCTACAACTGCTTGCAGGGCTTTGCGTGATTCCGTGGCCTACAACTGCTTGCAGGGCTTTGCGTAATTCCGTGGGCCTACAACTGCTTGCAGGGCTTTGCGTGATTCCGTGGCCTACAACTGCTTGCAGGGCTTTGCGTAATTCCGTGGGCCTATAACTGCTTGCAGGGCTTTGCGTGATTCTGTAGGCCTACAACTGCTTGCAGGGCTTTGCGTGATTCCGTGGCCTACAACTGCTTGCAGGGCTTTGCGTGATTCCGTAGGCCTACAACTACTTGTAGGGCTTTGCGTGATTCTGTAGGCCTACAACTGCTTGCAGGGCTTTGCGTGATTCCGTAGGCCTACAACTGCTTGTAGGGCTTTGCGTAGTTCCGTAGGTGATTAATTCAAAATGTAAGGGCTGCGCAAAGTATGCTAGTACCTAATAACAATAGTTGAATTGATAAAGAACTATAGAGGTGCAGTAATGAGTTTTCGGTGTGGCTCGCTTCCCCACACACTAGGTAGGACAAGGTTAGATGGATCTTATCTATAACTAGGCTCCGCTAGATACCTAGGGCTCAGCCTATTATACGCTGCAACTCTATAGCGCTACTATTGATTCTGCTAGAAATTGCGGCGGAGAACTGACAAATAGTCGCTGCAGATTCTGCTGAAGTTGCATTAGTTTTGGAGTAATATTAAGCAATAGTTTCGACTTTGAGTAAGCAAAGGTTTCGACTCGACTGTACGTGCGGGCGCTAAAATTTTTGGTGGGGTTAGCAAAGGTTTGCAGTCGGAACCTTCGTAAAATACATGTTAGGCGTTGCTCTCGAATTGGCGTTGCTCTCGAAGTGGCGTTGCTTTCGAAGTGGCGTTGCTCTCGACACGGCGTTGCGCTGCTGCTATTGACGTGCAGCCCTTAACGCGCAGCTGCTGCCCTTGACGCGCTGCTGCTGCCCCTGACGCGCTGCTGCTGCTATTCACGCGCTGCTACTGCGATTGACGTGCTGCTGCTGCTATTGACGTGCGGCTGCTTTCGTCGTTTACCGGTACCGGTTTTCAGGCGCTGCTAATCTGCGCTCGCGAACATCACGACCGCGCGATGTATCTGCGAACACCAAACCCTAAGCCCCTCACCCCTATGGATTCTTACGCTGCAACTCACGCAGGGCGTGCGCCTACCTGCGCTGAGCTACGTCTCTATAGAAATGGGAGTTCCCAAAGATTTTGGTGAGGCGAGGCGCTAGGCAAGGGTGTTCTGCTCCGACGGGTAGTGATTGGCTGTAAAATGCACTCAACGTTTGTGCCATTTATTCATATATCTTAGAGCCAGAGAGCAGGCTGACTTTATAGCAGACTGCTGGCTTCTGGATAGGCTGGTAAAAGGGTATAGGTTGGGTTAGGGTTGGGTTGCCTTACGTAATACCTCAGCCGTAACCCAACCCCAACCCATTTTTTTTGCGCTAGTACTGGGTATAGGTTGGGTTAAGGTCGCACGGGCCTTGGGTTGAGGTTGGGTCGCACCGACATAGTTTTAAGCCAATTAGGCTGCTTATCACAGCTGATTATCACATACATGATTGGCTATACCCCTGTCTGGGTCTGACATAATACAACCCAACCTCTACCCGCGCTAGAGCTACTACAACCCAACCACAGCTACAGGTCCATGCGACCTTAACCCAACCAATACCTCAAGGCCCGTGCGACCCCAACCCAACCTATACCCACTGCTGGGTACCTCAACCCTTTTTACCAGCCTACTTCTAGAAGTTTCTACATACATCAGCATTTGTCAGCTGTTAGAAGAACATATCTTGTTCTGGCTAGTTCCAGGACATTCCATGACGTTCCATGATGTTCCAATGAACCGAAGTGTATCCACTGAGGACAGTAGAGGTCTAACCTCTTACACAGTAGATAATACTGCTGTTCTAGGTCTTCCCGATTTAATCCAAATTTTAAACCGGGAAAGGTCAAAATCAGGGTCCAACTAGCGCCAAATTAAATCGGGAAGAGTCTTCCCGATTTATGATTAATAGTGAGGTATCTACACTTCGCGCCCTTTCTCACAGCAGGGGGGTCAGCCTCGCTTAGCGGGAGCTATACCTTGTACGCTTTAGATCAACTCAAGCCGTCCGGCTCCTGCTAGTATCTGTAATACAATACTGTCGCGGAAGGCTCTCTTGCAAGGATACTCACGTGATCGCGTGCGTCCAGAGTGTCACGAGACGCTCGGGCTCGAGCTGACCAATCAGCATAATCCGGGTGCTCAACAAGCACCCGGCGTTTGTGCGCACAGCGCTCAGGCTCGAGCTAGCCAATCAACGTTGTGCGTGGCGCTCGGGCTCGAGCTGGCCAATCAGCATAATCCGGGTGCTCGATAATCACCCGGCGTTTGTGCTAGGAGCACACCATAAATAGCTGCTTCTTGACACGAGCTTACAATCCAATGATCAATCTCCCAAATCATTCCTATGCTCTTCTTTGCCACAAATACTCCTTAATCGCCGGAAAGCTCACAAGGTCTGTGCCGGAGCGGGTCGGCCATCCTCCCTGCTAGTGGTGGCAAACTGTAGAGAGCTTTGGGAGCACCGCCACCTTTTCTGCCGCTGAATCTCACCGAACGATTTTATCTTTATTATAGGAAGGTTAGGATTCGATCTGGAGCAGCCCGCTGCTGGAACCACAACCAGGAACTACGGCTATGTCGTGGCAACGACCACCTCAGCCTTAAACGTCCTTCGACTCCAGGTCGGCACCCTTGTCGAGCAGCAGCTTGACCACCGCCTCGTG
>MU006217.1:24910-56260 GCA_010093685.1 Ophiobolus disseminans
CTTCGACTCTAAGTTAGCGCCCTTGTCGAGCAGCAGCTTGACCACCGCCTCGTGCCCCTTCTCTGCAGCCCACGACAGCGGCGTCTGGCCGTACTGCATGTCCTTCAGCTCCAGGTCTGCCCCCTTTTCGAGCAGGAGCTTGACGAATACACTATGTCCAAAATACGACGCCACTATTAGACCGGTATAAAACCAGGGATTGTCGTTATTTTCAGCCTTCCAGTATATTTGGGACCATACCAAATAGGCCTTTGAAAATGGGTCAGATATTTCCAAAGCAAGACGTGCTATGGCAGCATCGTTGTTGCTGATATGGGCCTCGCGAAAGTGAAGAGCCCAGAATTTAGCCGAATAATCCAGGAAGGTGTGGCTATCGACGTGGTGCCTGGCATCTGGGGTTGGACCTACCAGCGGACTAGCGTCAGAGTTGAAGAAGTTCAGATAGCGCACGCAGGGCTCCGCAAGAACGTTATGTGCTTGGTCGATAGTGATGGAGTGATGCCATCCTACCTCCGTAGAAATAGTGGGAGACGATGGCAGATTGGCGAGGAGGAACTCCCGAGCAGTTTGATGAAGGAGGTAGATCCTGCCGTGGTGAATTGAAACGAACAGTCCACACCAAGATCTAAGGCGCGACTTGAAGTCCTCTTCTTCTTCCAGGTCGATGTCGTGAATAGCCTGCGACGTTTCGTCTATATTTACGGCAACGTTCATTTCAGAGAGACTTAGTGGCCGGCCCGCTGCCAAAATAATCGCCAAGGCCTTCCGAACCATCAAGTCCTCCCTAGACTTGTTCAGAATCCGCTCATATGCTTGATTGACGGTTTTCGGTAGCGTTTTAATAGCGAACTCGATTCCCCTTTGTGTCTTTTTGAAGCCTTCCTTTAAGTGCTCGAACACAAGATATACCCAGAGGTATGTACGGTGTTTAAGCTCGAGCAATTGATCTGCCAGGTGATCCTTGACTTTGTTCGAGAGAACTTTCTCCCTCGCCAACTGTTTCACTCTGTAGTCGATGACACGATTTACCTCTTGGCTAATAATTTCCGACTCTTCCTCCCCTGGTATATGAATACGCGGAAAAGCTTTTAACAGGCACTGGAACTTGGACACGATCTGCTCATACGGGCGGCTCGTTAGAAGATACTTCAGCTTGCTATGGCCCGACCGGTTGCTGCGGAGTTGGCTCTCTACGTTCCACATCAGGTCCTCAAAATCTGATTCGGCGCATTCGTCCAGAGCGTCCAGGACTATGATAACAGATCCAGCCCGGGGATCATGCAAGGCATCTGCTAGGACATCCCAAAGCGACCTTGTCAAGTTGGTCAGGCCTGGCCCTTCTTTTTCGAATGGCATCATAGCATGTTGGATTAGGGACGGCTTCTGGGAGAAGAGTTGGTGGAGTAGAGCACAAAGCGCTTGGCGAACTGTGTTCTGATCTTGGTCTTTGAAGAAGAAGTAGCAAATGGTCGCCGATCGTGGTAAGGCATCGTCAATCAGGTACTTGGCCAAGACCGATTTTCCACACCCAGGGTCTGCTGAGACCAGCAGTGGGCCCGATTCCTGGTTTAACCATTTCTGGAAGTGGTCGTGCTCGAGGAACCACATGCATGTGCCTTGTACTCGGCATTCCACGCGGTCCTTATACCACTCGTATGTGGCATCCTTGGTGGTCTTGGTGAGACGGAACAACTGAAGACACTTTTTTTGCTCATCGGACAGCTTCTGCTTGACTGCCTCTTGCTGGATCTCAAGCTGCTTCTGTGCAATGTCGCAGTGCGCTTCTGCAAATTTTTGGAGACCTTTTATAATTGCATAGGTCAACATTTATTAATCAGATAAGTGAGACCACCTTAGACTAACCAGATAGAACCTCGCCTATTTTCCTCTCAGCCTCCACTCTGCTTGGCGGGATTTTACAGAGAAGATCCTTTGCATACGCTGCCGCCACCATTGCTGCATACCCTTGCCATTCCTTATTTTTATGCGAGTCGGAGTAATCGCAGATGCCACGGATCACGAGGCACGGGAAGCTGTTCATCAAGCCTGCCGCCTCCATTTCAAAACACAGAACGTCTTTTTCCGCTGCGAGTTTGTCTCTAACCAAAGCGTCTTTCATCAACTGGTTCGCTGAAGCAACTAAGCCGTAATGAATCGCGGGATTATCCTCCTCTTCATTCCGTTCAGGTCGTGATACCACAGTTGACGGATCATCGCCACAGGTTGCCACACAGCTTGCTCTGTCATCTAGAGGATAGACAACTCCGCTTTGATACAGCTTGTCGGTGCTTGAATCTGGCCGTATGTACTTGTTCCGAAGCTTTCGCTTCTTCTCGAGAATGCCGTTGATGGCACTTTCAAACTGATGGCCGTCTGACTCATATTCCGCCTTAAGCGTATTCACTGCCGCTAGTAGGACTCTTGGGGGCTTGTTCAAGAACCCTGTGGTTCGGAAACTCTGATCTTGTATCGTCTTGCCGAAGTCATACTGAAACACACCACTGTTTCCATTGCCAGGATCGCTAACCACAATGTCGCCAAGACGGATGTCATGCTTTTTGCTGGGTGCACCGCCGCCGATGCCGACCATCAAACCGAGCCTGATATTAGGAAAGCTGTGCAGCATGTCTCTCGCGACGCTTGCTGCCGACGCTATGCCGTACTCGCCGTCGGGTAAGACGGCAATAACGACATTATGTTTCCCAATCCTGCCCAGTGTGTAGATGTTGTCGTCATTCGGCGACACGTAGTCTGGCCCTTCGTGCCTTTCATCAAGGAAGGCTTGCGCAGCGACAAGCTCTGTCGTTATAGCGCAGATCCAGCCGACGGTGTATGTATCGTTCTGGCCAGACATGCTTTGCCAGCGGAGAATGATGGGGTGAAATCAGGGTCCGAGAGCTTCGAGGCAGGACGAACTCGGTTCCGCTGTGGGTGGTTCGTAGTGAGGTTTGGTCGCCTTTGCGCAAAGGGAACAAAGTACTGTGCGCCTTGCAATGAGTAGACGATTCGGATTTGGATCCCGTCAAAGGACAGAGGATAAGCGTTGAGGGACGATGAGAAGGATAAAGGGTGAGTTCAGCTCTGCGGGGTTGAAACCGCCGGCTGTGACCGGCATGCAGCACAGCCGCACCCATAACTGCACGTCGACTGATGTGACAGCCTCAGTCGGCCTATCAAACTTGAACAAGAAAAAACCGCTCGCTGACGTTAAGAAGTTGACCTGTCTTAACTCGGAGTGTTGTCGTTTATGCGGTCGCGCTAGGAGGTATAACTATAACTAGTCTCTGTATAGGTTCCTACATTATTCCAGTGCCCGGGCGGAATGAGCTTTTCTGAACGTGGCGTTTTGACTATTCTGGGTAAAGTCTATTGCCAAGACTGCTGCCCGGGGTAACTGAGTGCTTTTCCTCCGTGCTGCAGATGGCAAGAACGTAAATAATTAAAATTCGCCCCTCTAGCAGGAAGCGCGATGGCCACGGGCCGGCGCTCGTATGGGTTGCCGTCCAGAACCGGAACGTCCCTCAATCTCAGCCCGCAAGTGCTCAAGCACTATATTCTTACATGCATGATGTCGTATGCTGACAGCCAACGTGGCGGTCGCTGATTGCACGAGAATTCTCGCTTAGACCCGGCATAGCAAAACTATGGCTGTAAGTATGTATACAGGTTCTCTCAAAGCGTGGGGTTGGATGGCCCAGCAGCGCATAGGACTGGCTGATCGATCCGTCTTGCACACAGCCGAGAATTAAATGGCTGACTAATGAAGTCGTCTGCGACACAGCAATCCGCTGAGAGCACAGTCAACGCAGAGCTGAAGCCGACCATACACCTTCTTCTCTTCTTGGTGATCATTTTAGGCCTTGCGTCACCGGCGAACTCTGAAGAACCTTACCAATACTTTACGTTTCGAGGTCGCTTAACCACTTTGGGGGTACATTGCCCTCTACAGACGCTAATGCCTGCGGGGAGTCTTATAAGACTTCGGCTCTACGTTAGTTTGATCATTCTAGTTTATAATCTTAACTGCACTTCCGCGTTATTCAGGTCCACCCCTTGATTGATTTCTAAGCTAAGCTGTTACGAACAAAGGGCAGGACGTATCGATTGTCCGCGCGGGACAATCAGGCCACCCGAAGTGGGGCAGTGCAACCGGGTCACGTGACTACCATCATGCCAAGCCACACCATCAGTGATGGCCGCACCATCAGTAATGGCCGCACCATCAGTGATGGCCGTACCATCGGGAGATGGCACCGTACCCTCTGAGGGCACGGAAGTATATAGACACCTACGATGGGCTCCTACAGCTCATCGTGCTCAACTCAACACAGCGATCTTGATACAGCCTTCCCAGCAACCCTGATCATTGTAGTGAATTCCCCAGTGACAGTCCTCTCTGTTCTCCCGGTCAGAACTGCCACTACCCCCTGCTTGTCCATCTGCGAAACTCAACCCCGGCGCCCTCAGAACACCAGAGATATCCTCTCCTCTTCTGTAGGCCCTTCACATAAGCACCCAACCATGACTGTTATCTACTCCCTAGCAACAGTACTAGAATACCACTGTGAGCCCTAAAACTATCTAGTGCAGATTCGCTGCAAGCTCCTGACATTTTCGCAGCCTTGACAGATACCTGGAAATCACATTGTATTGACCTTCTGGGTCAGAATGTAACTCTACCAGAAGTGTGCTACATGTGAGATAAGACAATGTCCCTTATATACAGATTGCTAAATCGATTGAATGCTCTAGTTTCTTAGCGTCTGGTGACTGGTTCAAGAAGCACTGCCCAAAAAGCGATCGCAAAAAGATATTAGCGCCGTTTTAAGCGCCAGACTTTCTCAACAACAAGACCTGCACCAAACTCAACGGCTACTTTGGTTCCCAGAGCTTCTTTTCCTCCAATGATAACGATAAGAACACACTCCAGAGCCTCAGTGCGTCCTCTACCGTACTTTGTGATCGAAAATTAGCTCACCACTGCATCACCAACATAGGCACGTGGTTTAGGATCCTTACCAAGAAGGTTCTGAAGCCGGAGGAGGGAAAAACAGACGAGGGCAAAGACTACTTTTGGTATGAGATGGATTTCTTCACATAGTGGAACGGCTCGAACACCTGCAGGGTCTTGTGCATCGGCGCACCACAAGAGGTGAGCACAGAGCTTAACACTCTCCTCACGGAACCTCAGCCGCCGACTTTTGAGCTGCAAGACCCTTTGGCAATGCTCCGACCCCTCTTCGACGAGGTTATCAAGCTATGTGATGGGAGCACATGGCGTGTGACAAAGCTAGTTCGCGCCATCGAGCTTGTATGATGCATTCTTTAATACAATTATCACCCGATTGAGCGCTAACACTGTCCCTTTTCAGAACAGGAAGAGAAGACCCGACTTCGAAGGGCTACGCAATCTAGCGCGACATACAGGGCACATAGTGGAAGTAGAACAAGTCGCCATTGAGACGATAGAACAGCTTCTCAGCCGGCAGGAAAGCAACTTCAAATATCTGGATAGCCTCACCGAGACATACCAGATGCAGGCGAGGGAATACTTGCTATTTCAGTTGCAGATGATGAAGAGCTTGAGATGGCGTGCGCAGTCCACCCAGGCCCGGTTGGAAGAGGAGATTACTCTAGTAACCTACTTAACCCGATGAATGAGGTCGTGCGTGTGATCGGAACTAACTGGGCCGTGTAGGCATACAATATGCTTGCGAGCTCGGACAACGCGGTTATGAAATCGATTACTCTTCTAACGATGACATTCTTGCCAGCGACCTTTATATCGGTAAGCATTGCAAATATGTGCCGCCCGGTCTCTCAATGTACTTACCTATGCTGTCCCAGGCACTCTTCAGCACCACCTTCTTCTCCTTTGAAGAGGATGAGTGGCAGCTCTCCCACAAGTTCTGGATCTACTAGGTCGTTGTCATTCCATTGACCCTTATTGTGCTTTTAGGCTGGTGGCGGTGGCTTGGAGGATCATACGAAGTCATCCGATCCCAATGGCTGCACAACTGAAAAAGGCAGAGGTCTTAGGAGCCTAGGTCACCAGTAGCAGGGTTGGGAACTGCAGTGCTAGACCTATGTCCCATGGCATGCCTGTTCCTGTTCGTCTATGGGATAACTAGGACATAGTTGTCATAATGGAAGAGATTGACTGCATTTCCGACTATTTAACCAACCCTAGATGCCTGGCAGAAAGCACCAGACCAATCTGCCAGGGGGATAGGCAGCGTCTTAACCGCCTCCCTCAACATCTCATACCGCGAGGGTCCAGCCAGCAGCTCATGCAATTTGCCTTATCCAGCCTTGGCACCCTGGCTGCCAGAACCTGGCCCACGGTGATAGTGCCGTGGTCTGCGTCTCCGTCACAGCCAAAGCGCCTTGCACGGGCGACGTACTCGGGGGGAACTGTGACTCCGCGCGAGCAGCCTATTGCCGTCTGGCGACTAGTAACGTCGTGCACGACGACGATACCAAAGTCAACTGGGCGGTCGACGACCTTGGTCTGAATGTAACTCTCGATGGCCGCACCCATGACGATGCCTATGCTGTTTTGTATAAAATATGTTTCCGAAGTCGCCGTCTTGCACGATCTGTAGGCTATAACAAATGCGGTTGTAGGCACCTGCAGCACCAGCTTCGTTGTAGGGCTGCTCGCCAACGTCAGATTGGGCGGGTACTGTAATGCTGTGTACTTCTACACCGGCTGGTGCACGTTCCGGCAGTGGGCCGCTACAGATCGAAATCTATTCTTCTATAGAAAGGCCATCCTCATAAGATGAAATTGTTGGCGCGGTTAAAGTTTCTGGGTAAGACTTAACGGCGGGAAAGGTGGCGGTGCTCCCAAAGCCCTCTATAGTTTGCCACCACAAGCAGGGAGGACGGCCGACCCGCACCTGCCCTGACCTTGTGACGTGGCAAATCGGCTTTGCTAGCATGAAAGGGCTGAATTATTGGCGGGAGGGCGCCGACCCGCTCAGTCCGCTCTCTTGTGAGCTTTCCGGCGATTAAGGAGTGTTGTATTACAGATACTAGCAGGAGCCGGACGGCTTGAGTTGATCTAAAGCGTACAAGGTATAGCTCCCGCTAAGCGAGGCTGACCCCCCTGCTGTGAGAAAGGGCGCGAAGTGTAGATACCGGAAGCCGATTCTGCAAGCGAGTGTACTGTAGTGTATACAGTAACTTATACAGTATATGTTACATAGCCATCCTTGCAAAGCACTAGCGCATATGTGGAAACACCCTTGTCGCGTGGACCGTGCGGTGAGAACAAAGCTAACGCGAGATCTGGAAACCGATTGTGCTCGCGACTGTACGGCAACGCACTCCAGGCGGCTTCATTCAATGGCTACAAAGAGATTGTGACGTTGCTGCTAGATAAAGGCGCCAACGTCAATGCGCAGGGTGGACCCTACGGCAACGCACTCCAGGCGGCTTCAGCTGGAGATCACAAAGAGATTGTGACATTGCTGCTAGACAAAGGCGCCAACGTCAACGCGCAGGGTGGATCCTATGGCAATGCACTCCAGGCGGCTTCATACAATGGCTACAAAGTGGTCGCAACGCTGCTGCTAGACAAAGGCGCCGACGTCAACGTGCAGGGTGGACACTACAGCAACGCACTCCAGGCGGCTTCAGCTAGAGGTCACAAAGAGATTGTAACGTTGCTGCAGAAGCAGGGCGCATTGGGAACATCTAAGTAGCCTTGCCATTGTTGGCTGCACTGGATACCGTCATCACAGGATCAGCTAGTCGCGTGCATTTCTATCATGCTAACATGAAGTATATGTCAAGAGGAGGCGTGGATTGTAGCCTGTATGTAGAAACAGGCTATTCCTCTTCTAGTAGGAGGCTACTATCACGTGCTGATAACGTAATAGCCGCAACGGAAGTAGGGTAAAGAGTAGAGAAGATACTAGTAATATAAAATGTAGATACTAGTTACAAGATTGATGGTTAGACACCGAGCTACAGAGAGAGAGAAGAGAGTCTATATACATTGTAGAGTAGCTCTAGAAGGTTCTTTGCTTATAAATACAATCTAGTTCTAGAGCACTCTATATACGTAATCCGATGTAAAAGATTACGCGTACAGATAGATTGTACATCATAATGTGATGGATTACGCAATTATAATGTAATAGATTACGCGTTGCTACTATAGATAGTAACAGCCCAATAGGCATGATATATTGTAAGGGGCTAGGCAGAAGACTGCAGAAAGGCTAGGTTTGACCGTGATGAATTCGATACAGTCTATCTAGAGCTAGAGAGCAGGCTGACTTTATAGCAGACTGCTAGCTTCTGGAAGTTTCTACATACATCAGCATTTGTCAGCTGTTAGAAGAACATATCTTGTTCTGGCTAGTTCCAGGACATTCCATAACATTCTAGGACATTCCATAACGTTCTAGGACATTCCATAACGTTCTATGATGTTCCAATAAACCGAAGTGTATCCACTAAGAATAGTAGAGGTCTAACCTCTTACATTACCCCTCTTCTCTAGTTCTTGTAGGTGTTGTGTATTAGTGTATTAGGAACTGTTCTTTATCGCCTCTTCTAAATCCAGCTGGAAGCAATTTAGAGCGTTATTTGCGGTATAGAGCAGTGAAGGTTTCCCACTTATCTAGAGCATTGTTGTCTTTAAGATTTTCTGCTAGCTCAAAAGTTGTTAGGGCATATCTAGTCCATTTAACCTTAAAGAACAGTCTGTTTCTGTAGGTCACTTTAGCTATAATCTATTCCACTTCTAATTCTAGTTCTCTATTAACTAGAACAGGTGCTAGTAGGCTAGTAAATAGGTATAGGTTAGGTTAGGGTTAGGTTCAGTCACGTGATGACCCGGGTATAACCCAACCCGAACCTATATATTTTGCGCTAGTATAGGTATAGGTTAGGTTGTAGTCGCACTAACCTATAGTTAGGGTTAGGTCGCACGGACTAGGTTACAGTTAGGTTATGTATTAGTCTACTTTTTATTTATAGAGCTCTTAAGATAAGGGCGAGGATAGGGCCGAGGATAGAGCCGAGGATAGGGACAAGAATAGGGATGAATACGGGGACTTAACACCCTCGCGTTAGCAGCTTCTAGTTCGAAAACAGATTAGGCTGACACTATTTAATAAACAACTTAAGACAAATAAGCAATTAAGTAGACGTAGTGCGCGTGCATAAATATTAATTGTTTTAGAGTTTTGTTATGTTTATGTAATGCTATAGGCTAAGGTGTAATAAAAAGATGTGATAACCTAGTGCATAAACCCTACACTAAATTCAACGGCACTTAACTTAACAGCACTTAACCTGTAACGGCGCAGGCAAGATTAAAGATATCCAAATGCGGTGTAAATTAACTTAGAGGCATATAGGAGTGCGTAGAGACTTAGAAACCTTAGATTGTCTAACAACGCCTATAGGCCTTGTACGAAAGGATATTAAAAAACTACTAAGCTATCTACAGGACTAGCTTAACTAAATACACCTAATAAAACATGCACCCTTCCTTGTAGGATCCGGAGGATCCGGAGGATCTAGAGTCGGGCCGGATGCGAAGCGGGGTTAAAGCGGGCCTGATACAGGGACAATGTAGAGGCAAGTAGAGGCAAAGCGGCAAAGCCTAACTATAGAATAAGGTGTTTGCAACCTCGTTACACAACCTAGCTAGGTACCCCTAACCTAACCCTAGCCTATCGTCTGTGCGACCCTATCCCAACCTATACCCAGCCTAAAATAACCCTACCTAACCTCTACCTATAGCCCGTGCGACCTAACCCCAGCCTTAACCTAAGATCCGTGCGACCCCTACCTAACCTATACCCAGCGGTAGGTACCCCGAACCCATTTACTAGCCTAGGTGCTAGTTGAGTGTTGTTATTAGGCTAGCTAGGGAAGGGATCTAAGGAGGCTAGCCTTAGGCGGTTAATATAGAAGATATTGTAGATGCCTAGTAGTGTGTTAAGCCTAACTAAGTGTAGGCTAATAACCTTAATAACTGTGTATTTAGCATTCTTCTAGTTAAGTTTCTTGTTTAGTCTTCTATTTAACAGTTGCTTCCTATAGGAGAGCTAGACTTTGTTATTCACTTGCAGTGTAGAAGGCTTATGCCTATGCTTGTTTGCCTAACGCTTCTACTCTTACTATACTTTAGCTATTATAGTTTGTGCTATATTAAAAGCATACTTAAGCTTCTTAACAATTGCCTTTGCCTTGTTATAATTAGGTCGCAGATATACTTCTACCTCTTCTTAGTTTAGTCCTTAAGAGATATCTAGTTAGATAGGGTTAACATTGTAGCTATGTTGAAGGAAGAAGGGTAAGACCCTTATTAACCTTGCTTCGCGCCCTTTGATAGCAATTAAGGCTATTAGGAGAAGGTCTACCTAATTGCTCTGTCCCTACCTAATAAAGGCGCGGAGATAGGCTTTAATAATGCTGTTTATCCTCTTAGTAGATCTATTAGTCTGTAGATGCTATGCTGTAGATGAGCGGCGTGTAATGTTTATTATCTTAGTTAGGATAGCCTAGAAATAACTAGTAAACTAGGTACTACGGTTAGAGACAATAGCATTAGGTAGCTAGTAGTAGGCAACTACATACTGCAGGAAATTGTGTAAGAGGTTAGACCTCTACTATCCTTAGTAGAGTTACTTCGGTTTAATAGAACAATATAGAACATTATAGAAGAGCATAGAACATTATAGAATGTCCTAGAACACTATAGAATGTCCTAGAACATTATAGAATGTCCTAGAACATTATAGAATGTCCTGGAATGTTATGGATAGGCTAGTAAATAGGTTCGGGGTACCCACCGCTGGGTATAGGTTAGGTAGGGGTCGCACGGATTTTGGGTTAAGGCTAGGGTTAGGTCGCACGGGCTATAGGTAGGGGTTAGGTAGGGTTATTTTAGGCTGGGTATAGGTTAGGATAGGGTCGCACGGACGATAGGCTAGGGTTAGGTTAGGGGTACCTAGCTAGGTTAAGTGCCGTTGAATTTAGTGTAGGGTTTGTGCACTAGGTTATCACGTCTTTTTATCACACCTTAGCCCACAGCATTACATAAATATAACAAAGCTCTAAAATAATTAATATTTATGCACGCGCACTACGTCTACTTAATCGCTTATTTGTCTTAAATCGTTTATTAAATAGTGTCGGCCTAACCCGTTTTCGAACTAGAAGCTGCCGACGCGAGGGTGTTGAGTCCCTATGTTTATCCCTATCCTCGTCCCTATCCTCGTCCTTATCTTCCTCCCTATCTTTAGTCCTATTTTTATCTCTGTCCCTATTCCCGTCCTCCTCTTCACTGTCTAAACGCCTATCACTAGCGTTTCCCTCTAGTATACTAACGTCGCCTTATAACTCAAATAAATCGTTAACCTTATCGAGGGGTGCGTCGCGAGCGCCCTTATCACTAGTAGGTAACGCGGCTTCTTCTTCTGCAGATATCGACTGCTTAAGGATTATAATTTGCTAGATTGTCTGCGCAGATAGATTGTGCCTCTAATCGCTAATAACATCCTTACTTATGTTAAAGACGCGTTTAACACTAACTTAGGCAATCTGTACTACAAGAATATTCTTCGCAACCTAGGCAAGCTAGGGGTATAACATCTTATTCTCTTTCTACTATGCTAGCACATCGAATCTATTACCCTTAAGAATAGTAGGCGTGCTTAGGTATAACTCCCCTTCTTAACGAGTTAGCCCTAGGTCGTTGTCTATGTCTATAAGAGAAGACAGGCTTAAAGTTAACACTGTACTTAACTGTAAAGGGAGGGACAGTTTGCGAAACTATTTGTTGCTATTAACTAATTGCTAAGGCGTGCTGCTAATAACAGGAGTAAACTCCTTAGCGCGTAGGGCGTCGTATTAGTTAAGGTAATCTAGAAACTAAGTGCGGTACATGCGCTTGTCCTAGGCGTTCTATATCTTATCCTAGGCATATTATTAGCAGTTAGCTGTAATAAGAAGGTGTAATAAACGAACCTTGTAAGCTGTAAGCTTCTAAGATAGGTCTAACACAGTCGCGCAGTTGAACAGATAACCTTATACTGCCCTAGTCCTAGAGTAGTACTTTGTTAGTTTTGAACGGCCCTTATCAGCTGCGGCCTTTACTGCCGCTAGCTATCCTGTACTGTCGGCAGGATAACACTTATCCCTAAGTTCTATAGTTATCTTATCCAAGAAGTTAAACAAGCAGTTATACATTATCTAAATGTATAGGACCTAAGGCTTCTAGTTCTCGCTAAGAAAGTTCGTAGCAATCTTAAATTTGCTTAGTAACTTAGTAATAGCGTTAAGATGTTGCTATTCTAGAACAGTTAGGCGGAGTCTCTTTAGATCTTTAGAGTCTGCATCTGCTAAGAGGTTAGAAGCACTTAGTCCGCTGTTTGCTGTCTTAAGGGCAATCTCTGCTTTAAGCTATTTGTTAATATATGCTTGCAGCTTCACCGCTCGCTTACATATATTATACGTTAAGTTCTATTAAGTTTTTATGTCTCGTATAACAGTAAGGCGTTAAATTGCAGGAATATTACGTTGTGTTGCGAGGAATCGCTTAAAGCGTTGTAGTAATTAGTCGATCGCTATAATAAATAATGTCCTAGACAACTAGATTGACAATATAGGCGAGGCATAGGACTGTATTTTCTTTTAGGTCCTACTGTATTTTTTCTTCCTTAAGTTAAAGCTCTAAATTTTAGGTAAGCGTAGTATTGTTGCTAGCATTGTCACATGTAATTGCTAAAAGCTTAGGTGTTGTGTTTGTGCTCTAGAGCACACGCATTACTTTAGAAGCTATAGATTCCCTAGTGTAGCTGCCGCGTAGCGGCATGAAATCCAATAGCCTCTTACGGAGTTCCTATTAATTGTTAATATAATAGCTATTAATTGCGAGGAAGCTGAGGTGGTTTGCTGCAGACTAAGCATCTAATGCAATCGACAGTTTTGTTGATCTACCTAGGTCGCTAAGGATAGCTGCCTTGGCTTCGTTAAACTGCTGCAGGAACATCTTGCGGAATTTATAACGACTAGTTATTATAGAGTTAGCGCAGAGGAAGCGGTAGAAGCGGTGAAACGAGGGACGTTTAACTGTCTAGAACGCCTAATTGTTGTTGATTACCACGCGGACGAGTTTATAGCTAAGAGTATCTAGGGAATACGCTAAGCTAGAAGCTAGTACTCGTCTTAGTTAGTATACTAGGGACGCCCTATCTAGCGCTTCGTGGATCGGTAATTCTATGCCTCTACATACCTACGATTTGAGGTAGTTAATTAAGTGCTTTGTGCTAATAGTGTTGACTAAAGGATGTTGTAGTCCGTGACTGCAGTTAAGACAATATACATACGGGCGGCTAGTAACAGAATTCGCAGCCTCTGCGAACCTGTGCCAGACCTAGCCCGTGCGACTAGGAGAGTTCCAGCGTAGGTTAATAGAATCTAGTCGCGTGGCCTATGTAGTTTACCTCCACTATGTATCCCAGATAGCAATAAGTGCAGCCGCGTCCGCAGATTCTGTCTCATTAACAGGGGGACGTTTAATAAGGAGGACATTCTCTCTTAATCCTCTCTTTATGTTGTGTAGGACGTGTAGCATAAGACTATTAAGCTGTTTAGGGATAGACTATCCCGCGGCCGCGACGTTAAGGATAGTCGCTATACTTGTAATAAAAAGATGTGATAACTTGTTAAAGAAGTAAATTAGTAGAAGTTAATAAAGTCTGCAGGGTGCGTACAATTCGAAGTGCTAGAAGCTATAGAAAACACCGCGATCTGCTGTATGCGTACAATCCTAGCGGTAGAGCTAGTCGAAGTCGCTAGAATCTTAGATATGCGTACGATTCTAGAAAATGGACTTAATATAAGTTGGAATAATCGAGGATATTCCTATAATTCTAAGTTATAGAGTTAGTAGAAATTGGGATAATCTAGGGTATTAGTACGATAGGATTTGTTAGAATAAAGAGAAATCGCTATAGTCTGCAATGTTTGTATGCAGTAGAGTGCTAGAATAAAGAGAAATCGCCGTACTCTGCAGTATTCGTACAGTCTAGAGAGTTAGAGTCAAAAAAATGTTGCAAGTTGCAGCGCTCGTCTAACTTAAGAGAGCTAACTGCTCTAGATGCTGCGGAATAAGCATTGCGTAGCAGCGTTTAGTAAACTTTGCGCTTAAGACGTTAGTGTGTTGCAAGCTGTGTTAGTCCTTGATTTTAGGGGGCGATTACTGCCTAGCTGCGCGGCTCGGTCACAAGATTTGAGATTTGCAGTAGGTTTAGACGTGATTATTGGCTGTGATTATAAGCAAACCAAACCTTTATATCTAACCTATCCGCTAAGCATCCCTAGCTACAGAACTCTTAGAGTTAGAGTCTAGGAAACCCTCGAACTCTAAATCTAAGCAGCCTTCGAAATCCGTCGCATTATCGTTAGCGACATTAGAGTCGTATTCATTTAGCGCATTCTTGTAGTACTTGTCAATCTCTAAATCGCAGTCGACCTCTTCCTTACACTTATTACTATTATTACCCACAACGTACGGCTTATCCCTATAAAGCAGAATGTTCTTAGAATCTACAATAGAATCTAGAATAGACTTAGGTTTAACTTAACTAGCAAAGGTTAGCAAATAGACGTGATAACTAGACGTAATAAACTTACACCTAGTCCTAATCTTGCACTATAGCTAACTCCTCCTTAGTAAGCTTATTGCAAAACTCCTCCTACTTATTCTTAGCCGCAACACTCTTAAATTTGTTAGCAGCGAGCTTCTTTAGTCTAGCCTAGTAGACGTTGCGTGTCACGGGCTGAGCCCGAAGTCACATGACTAGACTGCCAGCCTAGTCGCTTCCTTCCCTTCTGTCCCTCACCTTGCCTCAGCAGCGCGTGGACCGTGCGCGAACACAAACAACAAGAGATAGCGGCCAACTTCTCTCTTTCTCTTCATCTTGACTGTAAATAGCATCTGGACTAGGTAGCTGGAATACAGTTCCTACAGACCGTTCACATTGCGCATGATCTTGTTAGTGACGCCACCTTTGCTATAGACTCTCTAAGTCCCACGACTATCTATAACTAGGACAACAGAGCTAACGTTCTTAGGCGCAGTACCTAAAATCCTTGATAAGGCCTTGTAGTGGGCTCTTATGTCGATCTCGTAATTGATATCTACCTATTTCTTATAAGCCGCGATTAGCATTGTCTCTAGCCACTTAGCTACATCCTGTAAGTATATATTCATGATAAAAGGATATGATAACGAACAACTCTTGTAGTCGTTGAAGCGGGACTAAGCTAGGCTATCCTCCGCCTGCTGAAGCTCGTACTGCTGCTTAGCTAGTGTCTTCAAGTGGTACTCCGAATTCTTCTCGAGCGACTTCTTGAGCTGGTACTTAGCGGCGCGATTAGCAGCTTTAGCATTCTTAATAGCAGCCTCCTCTTCTGTGCGAAGTGCGTCGCGAGATCTTTAAGCGACAGCGTAGGTGCTGTAGCTAAGGCTACCTTTAAATAGCGCCTTGAAATTTGTAGGTCGACCTTTCTAAGAACCACCTTAACCGCGTAGCGATAGTATATAGCTAACCTCATCGTCTTTAGTCGCGAAGCCCTACTCTAGGCAGCGCTAGTTGTGATAAGAGAGTGTGATAAATACCTCTATTAGCAGCGCCTACTTATTAGCTTTAAAGTTTTCTAGAAACTAAACTTCTAGCGGCGAGAGCAGTCCCTCTAGGCTATCGATTAGCTCTTGTTTAATAGTCGTTATCTTGTATAGTGTGATAGCGCGACGCAGTAATTAGGGTTGTTGCTAAGGTTGTAAATAGGTAAGGTGAGTACTCTCACTAAAAATGTTTCGCGCGCGTTACGTAGTCTGTGCATCCTATCCTCGCAACAAACGCGCTAGCGCACTTGCAACAATCGCTTGCCCTCTCACCGTGTTAGCCGCTCACTTGTCGCATAGTTGCAAAAATAGCCTTATCTAAAAGCGCGGGTCGATCTCTACTGTTGTATGTATTATCACATTATGTTATCACACCTCTAACGTTGCGCATTAGTTTCGAGCTAATATTACATGCTAGACCCTTAAACCACGAACACATCGCGAATATTACCCCCTCCCTTACGTTTTCAACATTTTAACAAATAAAAGTCGCAGCGTTGCGAAAGTTGCATTATCTAACAGAGTAAGTAAAGCTCTACTATCGCTAGGTTTATCACGTCAAATTATCACAGCGTCGCGTCTCAATACTAACAGTAAGCGTTTTGCGCTAGCACACTAATAAATCCCGCATTCACCTCAGCGGTCACCTCAGCGGTCACCTCAGCGGTCACCTTATTAATTCATATTGTGCCGTTGCACGTGGTGAGAGCGGAGACTCTTAGTACGTGCGGGGAAGTACTAGTTGGGCAGCACGAGACAGCTTCCTGACAGGAGCCATCATCGTCATCAACACGAAACGACACCAGAAAGACACACAAGACATCAATATTATTCATTTCTGCTTCCCTACCTCACTGCACTTGTGTTCAGCCTGCTAGAGCGACGGTATAATAGGCAACTTACTCCACTCTACGGTTCAATATAAGCCATACGCCTGTTTACTAGCCAACTTTTACTCGATCGTTACCTCTCCAACCACCTCTACTACTACACCACTCCACTCAACCTCACCATAGGCTCTTAAGCCCCTACTTCAACGCCCTCAGCAAATCTCGCGCACACCTAGCCAAACACGAATATTGAGCAACAACCCGATTAGATCGAGCCTGAGGAGAATGATAGGCTAGAGGATAGACAGATTAATGCTGAAGGCGATGATAACTAGCCAGACGACGAACCCGCGCCATCTCCAACACGATCTAAGGCGTCCACAATCTCGAATATTGTCGTGTCTCCTAAAAAGAAAGCACCAGCAGTCGTCGCGCCACCTGCTGCTGCTGGCCCTGCTCTCTCACGTAAGCAAAAACCCGTGCTCACCGCCCGCGAGAAGCTCTAAGGCGGTGCCAAAAAGAAAGCCGGCGGCGACAGGATTAGAGCCAAGCTCGCAGCTCAGGGTGGCAAGGCGCTGAGGAAGAATTTGGCTGCGAAGGCCTCGCGTAAAGCACCAGTTTCACCTAGTGGCAAGAAGAAGCGCCGATATCGCCCTGGCAGTAAGTTATCACACTTATTTATCACGTCTCTATCCTAATTATGACACAGCTGTTGCGCTCCGAGAGATCCGGAGATACTAGAAAACCTTCGACCTACTACTCCTTAAGCTCCCGTTTTCGCGTCTTGTCCGTGAGATCACTGCGAATATCAAACCCGGCCTTCGGTTCCAGAGGTCAGCTCTGAATGCAATGCAGGAGGCTACTGAGGCGTTTCTCATTGGCTACTTTGAGGGTAATAGATTCCCATCATCTCACATAATAATTGCTAACATAAGTAGACTGCAATGTCAATGCTATTCACGCGAAGCGCATCACGATTCAGACGAAGGATTCACAGTTAGCGCTCAAGTACTACAAGAGGCTGGCAGGTTTTGGCGCGTTATAGAGTCTGCTTACGATTTGGTTGGTCTGCTTGCAATTTGACTGCACCATTATAGGTGAAGCAATATCAACTTGTTGCTGGTAAACTGTCTTTTATGCGTGATAACCCTCTTGCATTCCAAACTATATCTTCAGAACTCTACAAATGAAAAGTAGACTAATACATAACCCAACTGTGACCCAGTCCGTGCGACCCAACCCTAACCACAGGTCAGTGCAACCACAACCCAACCTATACCCATACTAGCGCAAAAAATATGGGTTGGGGTTAGGTCATAGTTGGGTCATCACGTGACTGAACCCAACCCCAACCCAACCTATACCCATTTACCAGCCTACGCTGTACTGTATGTAATGATGGATGAGTAATAGACTCTAAGGGGCTTTGTGCGCGAAAAGAGTTAGACGATGCTAACACGAGCTATAGCGAACTAGGCAAAGGCTGTGCCAAGTATGACAAGGGGTAGCGTGGGGTAAAACTAATTGGCGTGCGCGAACCGGAAGCTGCAACTGCATGTGAGTGTACCACTCCTTTCAAAGTCCCAGACGATGCCCTTCTGTGCGCTCCAGCTGTTACAGCTTTGCCTGAGCTTCCCAGACAGCGCGCACCACTCCTTGACGCTGCTATAGTGCTCCGCTCGTCTGTCTCTTCAGATGGTTTGGCTCTAGGATCAGACACTGCAGAACCTGCCCACTTTGCACGTAGTACACACCACCGGATCCTGTAGCCCTCTGTAATCGGAGGAGATTGAATGTGACTCAAGAAGGTCAGCTAGATCACATGCAGTGCCAATCGATTCCTACGAGGGGTCAACCCCAAGCTCTAAGCGGACTAATACACGAAAGCCGCGTTCGGACGGAGCTCCAAATCAGCGGGACTGTTCATGCTTACGCTCAGTAGCAGCGGAGCTATTGAATGCTATAGAACGTGACTGCTACACAGCAGGTGATGCTAAGATCATCGACAAGCACAGTGGACAGCAAGAGTCTCTCTGTTCAAAACATATCAAGCAGTATGCGAGGTGGTCGACAAGTGGCCTCATGTTCCATCGCCGTCTAGCCCTCCTAGAGCCTGCCGTGGCAGGGGATGAACCTATCCCTAACCCTTAGGGCTTCTTGCCACTATATTCGCAAAAGCGGCGTCTTTCACTTCCAGAACTTGATTTGTCGTGCTTTAAGCGTCAAGCAAAGTCACCGTTTCCAAAGGGGGAAATATATATTTCTTGATTCTTCTGCAAGCCGACCACTTCACAACGTAGCTGAGGATGCTATCTTTCTGCAAGACGTCTTAACGGAGTTAATGAGCAGAAGTCCGAAAGAGGGAACCTGGGATGAGCGAATTGTGAAGTTAATGCTACGCCTGCTTGATTGAGCTACGCATCCCGTAACCGCTGGAAGTGATGATACGACAGAAGCATATTTCCTTTCAGGCTCTGAGGCCGAGGCACATCTCCAGCCGAATATTACGCCCCACGGCCCGATTATCACTACCCATCAGCAATCCTTTCAGTGGTCTGAGGGCAGTAGCCGTCCCATCAAGCAGTTGTTCGACCGGATGTGGAACCTCAACAGGGAGGTCTCTGTACAGGACCCTTCGCATGCGATAGACGAGAAATCGTGTAAACAAATGACGCTCTACTATGTCCGCAAAAGTTTTCTGAACAACTCAGACAACTGTCGATTGAACTGGAAATACGTAATCCCCTTCCTCGCTTTACGCTCCCACGTTTTCTCACAGGAGAAGATTGTCAGCTCTTGAGCCAGATACGGGACGTAGTTCTGGATGACACTACTGCACAGCGGATTTCAGCAACGGCAAAGAAGTGGAAGGAATGGAAAGATGATGAAGAGTGAATCCTGCTTGCACAAGGAGGCGCTCTAACCCTAACACATCAAGACAGCTGCGGCAAAGCGACATGGCTAACAGTTCAGGAAGGCCTTGTAGGATTTGGCTGGATATCACGCCCAACAGAAGAAGAGAGAAGCGAGTGGAGCGAAGACCCGGTTGACTTCTCCTCAGGAAGGATACGATACGTCGTGCTTCATCCTGGGCAGACAATCTATTTTGAGCTGGGCACTATACACTTTGTTTTTTGCTTACAAAAAACCCAGACGCTGATGTTTGGAGGGCATGTTTTACGGTGGTCTCGCATACCGCTATGGATAGACGTGCTACGGAAGCAACTCAGCTCACCAGACACGTCCAACGAAGACCTCCTGCCCCAATTAGTGCGCACGTACGTTGATGCAGTGATACAGCTCGTTAGAGATCAAGCAGAGCGAGGAATGGATGGTGGCATTGCGGACACCTTTCTCAGCCTAAAAAATGTAGGTACTCTAACAAGGATGCATGCATCAAACTTGTTAACACACGCTAGGAGCTGTACAGGCATCCCAAATTATCTCGATCAAGGTGAGAGAGAAAGAAGTCGGAGAAGAGCATCAAATTTAAGCAATCTGTTGAGAATGTGTGGGTTCAGTCCAGGTTGGTGGAAGGAAGGGCCGTGGTACCTTCGATGTGAGGGAGTCACGGCTGACTGTAACGTCCTTAAGTGAAGTTCGTGTGGCCTCTTACACGACACAACACGATAGTCAATACAATACGTTGCAGCCACCCCACCTCGTTCCTCTCCCTACTCGGTGACCTATGGTAGTCATACTACTAGAGGGACCTTGTTCCAATACAATCTATAATTTAACTTCACGTAAAGCATATGCCGATGTGTAGAACACGTTTCTAGGTCTTTACAGATAAGCTCACGCAAGCTAAATTCACCCTTTAGAAGTCTGCCGTACCCAGAGCTCCTTGTATCTGCCTCCTTTCTTTAGCAACTCACTATGCGTTCCTTGCTCGATAATCTTGCCATTGTTCACTACAAGGATTGTGTTGGCTCCAACAATAGTAGAGAGACGATGCGCAACCACCAGCGTGGTTTGATCTTCAAAAATCGTGCTTATAGCGTCCTGTATAATTGCCTCTGTTCCTGTATCCACGGCGGAGGTGGCCTCATCCAGCATTACAATCTTAGGGTTCTTGAGCAGGACTTAAGCGATGGCGATGCGCTGGGGCTCACCACCAGAGAGCTGCACTCCTCGCTCGCCGACTATTGACTTGTAATGGTTAGGGAATGACATAATGTTGCGGTGTGAGAATGCAATAAATTGAAGTGTATTGTTCTGTTGTTCTGTGCTGCTTGTGCTGCCCTCTAAAATGGGCTAGCAGCAGGGTCTGTTTACATGACGTATCTACGATACTCTTGAGGTACGAGGTGCTCAATAAGGGACGAAGCAGCGCCAGACCACCGCACGCAGCACACGTGACACACGTTCCTTAAAAACCGTCAGAAGTAGTCTTAGCAGACTTTGTCGCTCTCGGTGATTTGTCGCTCTCAGTGGTGGATTAAGTTATAACTTGTTTAGTTACTATTATATCTAATTGCGAAATATACAAATGCAGAGTACTAGGCAGCGTGGCGATCTTCTAACTTAGGCCGGGGGGCGTGGCTTCGCATCTCGCACCTGCATCTATTATTACCTCTTGATGAACTGAAAGATAAATATGACCAAGTATATATTATCCAAGGTGGTATTCTAGGAGTTACGGTACAGAGTGAGTATATAGAGATGGGAATAGGCTAGTCCCAAACGGGCTGGATAGCCGAGAGTACGTGATCCATGGTACCATAGGGGCCGGAACCTAAGGGCTATCGAACACCTCTTATTGCCTGCATTCACAAAGTGCTGTTGGCTACTCTGTTACGCATGCATCTTGTCTAGTATTAGTGCACACGTTCTCGCGACATGAACAGCGCGCACGATGGCGATCGCGTCGCACAAGCTGAACCCGCGTCGCTGACCGCGGTTTCATGACTCCTCAGCCTCGAGGCCACCCACTTCACGGGCAGCGAGGGCTGACGACAACCGTAAAGGGCGCTGTGACTCCCCAAGATACTTCTTGCGCTTCAGCTATGCGCCTCATCCCTCGTACATCCATCGTTGCTATCGGTCGAAGTTTGCGCAGTACCTCTTTCCACAGCGAGTAAAATTTCGTCTCCGCCACAGCAAACTGCTCAACTCTGCCATCCCGCAGAGTTGAACGCATGATTGTAAACCCTCCAGCATGGCGCCAGATATATCATCCGATGTGTATGACCTCCTCATTCTCGTCGATGCAACTTCCTCCATGACCACCTATCTTGAGTCGCTCAAGACCTCGCTGCCCAAAGTCATCGCAATCTCCAACTTGACAGACAGCTTCGCGCGCGTCGGGCTCTTAGCGTATCGCGACTACAGCGAGGCAGACCATGACACGAACGGGTTGCTCGAGTGGAGCGGCTGGTACGACCCTAAAGAACCGAATGCGATCGGGAATGTCAGCGCCGCATCTCTCATCGCCGCAGCATCACGACTTGAAGCTGACGGCGGAGGCGACTTTCCTGAAGCCACCAAGACCGGTCTCGCGCGAGCATACTCACTCATGCGCGAAGAAGCCACTACGATCATCCTACTCTACACGGATGCTCCGCCCCATTGTGAGATGGTAGCCTACAAGGACGAAGGCGGCAACTACCACGCCGAACAGGCCGCCCTTAACGTTCCCAAGGCATACGGAGGCTATGGACCATACTTTGCAGACTGGGTATCGGCTTGCAAGCAATTGCATGCAGGTCCAAAGAAGGCGCATGTCTTCAGCTTTCTGGACGAGTATCTCGGGACCGGCACAGTCAATTCCGGATACTACACGTACCTCAGCACGATAACGCGCGGCGCGTGTATCTCGTTGAGCGAGGTGACCTCGCACAGCATTGCGCAAATTACCGTCGATGTTTTGCTCGCATGGATGAGCGTCGAAAAAGCTGGTGCGGAAAAGGTCGCAATGCCAGCAACATTGGTTCGATACAAGAACGGCGACAACCTCAAGCGGATCAAGAACGAGAAAGACGCGAATGCGAACCCCTACTTCTGGGCATATAGCTCGGTGGACCCAGCCTCGCATCCGATGAAGGCAGCAGAAGATATCAGAACCAAAGGGGCGCTAACAGGCAATGTGGCCGAGGTGAAAATCGACTCGCATGTTCTAAAGAGGTACCTGCCGAAGAGAAGAACACCGGTTGCTGATTTTGCGCAACGCTATGCGAAAGATGATCAATACAAGGTTGTCGTTGTAGAACAGCTGAAAGCCATGATTGAGTCTGACGTAACGAGCTTGTCGCTCAACCCAATTTTCGGCGCTCTATGGCGCGCCGTATGCAACGACCGTGAGAACCCGGTGCGCGACGAACTGATCACGGCGTTCAGCCTGCATGTAGAGAGAATCAACAACGCCGACGAAAAGTCGCGGATGAAAAACTGGCTGGAAGAGTCATACGATCATGCGGCGGAGATCTTGGAGACCCTGGAATCGGTCCCACACGACCAGCGCTTCCCATGCGTCTTTCTCGACCCTACAATCGAGTTCTGCCAAGCTCAGAGGAAAGGCGATGATGACGCTGACGAGGACAATCGGCCTATTACTGCACTACGCCGCGATGAACTCCTCGAGATCGGACGCTCTTGTGACGGACGCATTCTCCGTCGGCTGGGCAGAGTCCTGACTCGGCTGACGTACGTCCACTCAGCGTCTGATATGCCATCGCATATTACTGCGACTACGAGTGCAGAACTTGCAAAGATCCCGCTTGTTCTTGCCTCAAAAGAACACGGGTGGGCATTCTTCAAGGTCCTACTTCACGCCGTGCTGCCTGGCACGAAGCTTTCTACACGTCCTGCGACTGTACTCGCAGCACTGGCAATCCGCATCGGGCTGAAGCCGCTTTTCGAGTCGGCTTGCGCTGCCATGTTGTTTTGGCGGGACAAGTGGAATAACTTGGATGTGCCTGAGACGTGGAACTCTGGTTGCATGGGTCTGCTACTCGATGCTGATGAAGAATACAGGAAGCAGACGGCTGGTCATCATGACGGTGGTGATGACAACCTTCTACTTCGAGGAGATCGCAGGCTGTTTTCGCAACTTGTGACTTACCAATACACCGGCGCCAACCTCCTTACCACACTCACAGCGAAGGTCCGATGGACACCAGACAAGACCTCTATGCCCTTAGGCCCAGTTATGATCTGTCGGAGCTGTAAGTTCCCACGTTCCGTCACCATCATGGTGAGCAAGTCGGGCGGCAGGTGCGGCCTTTGCGTCGCTGAGGATTGGACCGACGAGAATCACAAGAAAAGAGCGATCCGCGCAAACGTCGCCCATGAAGACACGGAGGCATCAAGTGCCACGTGGACGGAGTGCAGTGTTCGCACATGCCGAGCGCAATACGTGTGCTACAACCCAACCGATTTGAACGTGCGCCCGAAATGTCATTATTGTCGAAGCCAGAACAAACTGCCTCCAGGAAAGCGAAGCAACAACCCAGTGCCGACTCTGGAGTGTATGAAATGCCTTAGCAAGGTCGTCTGGCCCAACGAGTATCGTGCGTCAGCAGGACAACCGTTCATCTGCATCGCATGCGGAGATCATCGCACAACCATTATTGCTGTCGAGACAAATGCCGATCAGCTATCAAAGGAGAATGGTCAGAGCTGGCTTCTTCACAACGACGGGAACACGATCAAAGAGCCCTTTAAGCGCAGCCTCTTCCATACCATCACAAATGTTGGGGTTGATCGTTTTCTAGCAAATGTGGACATACTACCAGACATTCAGCCAGAACCAACCCTGACGCTCAAGGGGAAGCGTCTCCGCAACCAAGCCGACCTGAAAGCTGAGTTGAGGTCCTGGATCCAACGTCGGACATCTGAGAAATCTCCTTGCAGTCTCTGCTTTCGCGACTTGCGAAACGCCGACCTTCTTCCCGCATGTCGCCGTCACGGCTGCCATCAACAGATATGCGGGAACTGCCTTGGCGATTGGTACGGTCTCAACAGTGCTGGAACCATCATCAACATCGCAGCATTGTTCTGTCCATTCTGCCGACGCTCGCCAGCAGCTTGTACACTCGCCGCCTACGGGAAGGGTATTCACGCTGTGGGCGACCTCTTGAAAGCGGTTGAGGAACGTGGACAATGGATACATGCGTGGTGCTACGACTGCGGTAAAGCGCGCCGCTACATGGAGCGCGAATGTGCACGGGGAGCGCCAGACCCAGTCGACCAGTGGAAGTGCGAATCCTGCATCGAGTCCGATCTCGAGCGCGCACGCGTCGCCGAAGAAGAAGCCCGTCAAGCAGTTGCGCTCGCTGCTCGCCTCGATGCCGAAGAACGCGTCGCTGCATACGTCCGGCTTCAAAACGCGGAACGTTTGCGAAAACAGCTCGAGTTCCCGGTGAAGGAGTGTCCGGGCTGCAAGACGCCGACGCAAAAGACAGCTGGGTGCGATCACATGACATGTTCGGTGCGCTTCTGTGGTACGAACTGGTGTTGGGCTTGTGGTGATAAGCTGGATGGAAATGAGGTTTACGAACACATGCATAAAGTACACAGGAGCATGTTTGCAGGCGGTCTGGGGTTGGAGGAGCTGGGATGAGGGCTTCTGGGTCTACTCCGACCTGATCTATTCTCACAATGTGCATATAGAATATCTATGATCCTCTGGAAGATGATTCTGATGTTATCATTCGCTGCCAACTTGGGAAGCATCGCGCACCGGATAGTTATAGGTACATTGACTCCAGCTTGCTTCTGATTCGACATCCCAATTATACGGCATCTTCTATGCTCAAACAAAATCTCGTGTAGACTTGAAACGGTTTGAGCCTTGTTTGGCCGTGTTGTGTAGCAATGATGAAGGCACCCAAGTGGTGGCCTGATCATGCGGCGGGCAGTCGGCAATCTTACCAGCTTTGGATCGGTACGTCACTGGTCACGCACCTCGAGTACTGCAGGCCTGCGATAACCAAATAGCTGCCTCCACCTCACCTCTGGGTTCTTATATCCCCAATTCGAGATACCGTGCCTCCGCAATTCCTACCACCTCTCATCTTCCTCGCGCAAAGATGCCACACAACCAAGACGAGGAAAGAGCAGGAGAAGACGAACGTACACCGATGCTGGGGAGGTCGTCTCGTCAAGGAAAACCAGATAATGACGATGCGGGAGACTCGAAATGGAGTATCCTCAATCTCTTGCAGTTCCTTGGTGGCGGCATCTACGCGCCAGATCCATCGACGTATGATCCCATTGAGATCTTGCTCAACACCGAGGACGAGAAGGAGAGAGATGATCTCACGCGCAAGTGGAAGGACAACAAGCTGAGCGAGCTTAACTTTGTGGGCGTTGTGGTACGTACCTTTATCTCGATACTTTGTTGTGCTGGAAGACGACGAACAGATTACACGACCATTTATCACATGACTAATCATACCCCCAGTCCGCACTTCTAGCCGGCGTCCTCACTTCGACCGGCAGTTGGCCCAATATCCTTCCAAACGGCCAAGCTTCCCCTTGGTCTGTTCGCACATCATGGTACTGCGGCATCATCCTAGCGCTGTTCAGCATCCTGTGCGCCGCCGACCAGACCGTGCGGCTGCACCGATTGTCATCGCACCGCGACGGTCTAGACAACATTCGCAACCTGCTCGCGAAGAATGGAAAGGCGAACGTAGTATCAGGCCGTCGCAAGCCGAGTCTCATCCAGATAATGACGTGGCAGATGCCGGTGATGTTCTTGACGACGGCGACGCTGTGCATGATTGTGGGGATGTTTCTGCATGTCTGGAGTGCAACGACGCATCTGAAGAAGCCGAGTTTCTGGGATGATCATACAAAGGTACGCATGCGTCCTCTCGTGTGGCGGCATGGAAGCTAATCATGAGTCGACAGGTTGCGGTGACGTACACGGTTGTTGCGATCTTCTCGATTATTGTCTTCTTCATTGGGCAGGTCTCTCTGTTCTCGTCCGTGAGACGCTAAAGCGAAAGGGTGCGAGCTCACGGTTTCGAGGCTCAGTCTGGGGTTGTTTGTTCGGACGGGACGAATTTGATGGCATGACTCAGTAGTCATTCGCTTCCTACGTCCAGGCTATTGTAAAGCGCACGATGAGCTCAGATCTAGGTAATAGTCTCAAGCTTTGCCTCATCGTATGCTTCTCCGTGCATGATACCCTGAACGTATGCATCGCCGATAAAGTTGTAGCATTTCGTTCTACCTGGTTTGTTGGCTGTTGCGTTTCTCCCGTCCCCGGTCACTGCAACATCTTCCTCGGCAGTGCACAAAGTTGAACGTTGTATTGATTGCCAGCCCCGTATCCAAACAGAAGAAAGTGCCGCCGAGAAACTGCGTCGTTGGTTGTGTAGCCAGGCACTCGATACCCACAGTATGCCCAGCTGCTTGCACCAGCTAGAGCTTCACGCAACCCATCACCCTGCGACCACGTTCTCGATCGACTTGGATCCTCACGCGGCTACCCGACAAGTGCGTGCGGGACGAGGCGACTGTGCGCCCACTCATGCACGCCGGGCCAATGAGCAGTCCGCCTGCGCCGATCACATCGTCTGCGCCTACAGAGCGTCCACACCTCCTTCGCGTCACGAACGCTTGCTTTCCAGCCGCAAGGACTGCACTCGGCTGCCCCTTTACGCAACACCTCCCTTACAGCAGCATTTGGCTCTGTCATGAAAGCAGCAAATGGTACGCCAGCTGCGCCGCGACGACTACACAGTGGGATGGGTGTGCGCGCTGCCCGTCGAGCTGGCCGCTGCCCAGGAGATGCTCGACGAAGAGCACCACGACCTCGAGCGCGACCTTGACGACAATGACGAGAACCTGTACGCTCTAGGCTCAATCGGCGGTCACAACGTCGCTATTGTGTGCCTGCCTGCTGGTCAGATTGGCAACAATCCGGCAGCCACGGTGGCAACGCAGATGCGGGCGACGTTCAAGAAGATCCGCTTTGGGCTGATGGTGGGCATCGGCGGGGGTGTCCCGAGCGCTGAGGCAGACGTGCGGCTAGGGGATGTGGTGGTCAGCCAACCGCACGGGACGTTCGCTGGGGTGGTGCAGTACGACACGGGCAAAACGACAGCGAGCGGGTTCGAGCGGACAGGTGCGCTCAACTCATCACCGCCGATATTACTAGCAGCAGTTGCTAAAGTGCGGGCAATGGAGCTGCGCGGTAGACGCACGCTCTTGGAGCACGTCTCTAAGCTGGAGCGCATCGCCAAGTTCCAGCGCGTCATGGCGGGGCCGGACATTCTCTTCGAAGCAACGTACGATCACGATAGAGGGCAGACATGCGACAGGTGTAGGGTAGACAGACAAGAGGCACGGCAGCCTCGCGAGAGCGAGGAGGAAGTGGTGGTGCACTACGGCACGATCGCATCAGGCAACCAGGTAATGCGGAGCGCGGTGGAGAGAGACCGGGTCAGCACAGAGCTCGGCGGCGTGCTCTGCTTCGAGATGGAGGCGGCAGGCCTGATGAACAGTTTCCCGTGTCTGGTCATCCGCGGCATTTGCGACTACGCCGATTCGCACAAGAACAAGCGGTGGCAGGCGTATGCGGCAGCAACCGCGGCAGCGTGCGCGAAGGAGGTGCTGTCGGTGATACCATCCGCAGAGGTAGCGGAAATACGCACGGCAGAAGAGGCGACCCGATCTGCATACAGTTAGTGGCACATCTACTTTAACCTGCTACTCAATTAGCTAGATTAGTGCTAATGCTTGTGCGCCCAAAGAACATGGCTCTGAACGCCCTTTGAGTCCTACTGCTAAGCGTAGGAAGACAGATGGGCCAGGAGACCCGGCGATTGACATCGCGTAGTAAGTAAACTTCGTTCATTTCCAATTTCCAAATGTAGGACCTTACTGATGACCGAAGCCAGCAAAACTTGATTCTAGCAAGCAGAACGCAGACAAAACACCTGATTAGGAGTAAGACCTTTTACCAAGCTCCTCACTAGTAGGGTGCGAGTAAACTAACGTTGTTGTGTCAGCACCACTTTCACGTCAGGAACAGGGTAGGCGGGCTTTGACCAGCCACTTGTTCGATCACTGACTTTATGCAGAGTGTCTTAACTCACTTTCATTCCCGGAGCAAGAGCACCGGTTTGATGACATTCATACTGCGGTTGACACCTGCGAATGGCCTTTCCAAGATCCAGGGTTCCACGCCTGGAAAGAAGGAACTTCGGGACTCTTCTGGATCCAAGGGGACCCTGGCACGGGCAAGTCTGTGCTTATGAAACATTGCGTCAAGAGAATACGCGAGCAAACCCCTGATGAGCTTATTGTTTCTTTCTTCTTCCATGGACAAGGGACGCCTCTGCAGAAGACATTGCTTGGGCTGTTCCGTGCTTTGTTGGCCTCACTACTCGAGTATTTTCCGGAACATCTTATTCAGCTAGTTGCCAAATTTGCAGAAAGAGAAAAACGATACGGGGGTAATGCCGGACGCAGATGGGAATGGACTGAGAACGAACTTAAAGAAGTTTTGTCCAACGTGTTGGTCAAGGGTACACAGTATCAGCCTGTTATCATCTTTATCGACGCACTGGACGAATGCGGGGAAGGCCCTGCAAAGAGCTTATTAGCATACTTCAAAGACCTCACATACCAGGCAGAGAGTGAGCATGCGCACTTCAGAGGATGCCTCTCCTCCAGACACTACCCAATCCTTGCGCTTGATACCATACCCTCAGTACAAGTGGAGAAAATGAACGGCCAAGACATGCAATGGTATGTCCGGAAGCAACTGAGAGACATCAGGCCAGTATCAAAGCGCGATCAGATTGAGGCTGAGATACTTTTGAAATCTAATGGTGGATTTCAATGGGTGTTCCTTGTAACCAGCACAATAATTGACAAGAACTTAACTGGTATCAGAGCAGAGAAGCTCCTCAAAGAACTCGCCACATGCCCGCAGACTCTAAGCAAAACATACGAAACGATCTTGGACGGAGTTCCAGCAGCCGACCGATATCAAATGACAAAGATCTTCCAGTGGGTCCTGTTCGCCGAAAGGCCCCTGTCTGCTCAAGAGCTTCGAGATGCGATTTCTGCCGACAAAGACATGAGTTGTAGGACTGTTTCCGATCTTCGAGCTTATGAAGGTTGGTCTGATACGTTAGCCGACTTTGAGAGACACGTCAAGCACATCTCTAGAGGTCTGATCCGTTTCCAAAGCCGCGAATTGTGGGAGCAATATGATCCCTGTGGAGAAGACGCAGACCGCGAGGCCCAGCTTATCCACCAGTCTGTGGCCGATTATTTGACGCAAGAGTTTGTCAATCTCTTTGGCAGTCATTTCACTACAGCTCAATCTCTGGCAGGATCCAGTCATCTCCAGATATCAAGGTCTTGTCTTCAATACATGACTTTGGAGGATATATTAGAAGATGCTCATCTATCAAGAGGTACCCTTTCATCAAGGTACCCGTTAGCACCTTACGCTGTGCGATTTTTGTTTACGCACATCAAGAAAGTTGAACAAGAACAAATCATCCAATCTGATCTGCTTTCTGTAATGCAATGGACGCCAAACTCTGGGACAATGCGCAAGCTCGCCACTCTGTGGACAACTCTGGATCCGGATAGCGTACACACGCCTTTGGGTTGGCCCTTTATTGGAGCAACAGCTTTGCATGTCTTGGTGGCCTTTGGTGCTCAAGGTGCGGTCAATATACTCCTAGAGTCAGGTTGCGAGGAAGTCGAAAACAGGGACGCGGCCGGAAACACACTACTGATGCTGGCCATCAGAGAGGGGCACCAAGATATCGCTTCAATGCTGCTTGATCGAATAGTCGAGTGCAGAGGCCAACATAGACAACATGATTTCGACAGCGAGCGCGAAGCCTTACCCCTTCGAGTGGAATGCGTCCCCGATCTTAATACGCAGAACAACGATGGTGACACAGCACTCAATATTGCTCTGGAGGAAAAGATGGATAGGGTTGTCTTCAAACTTATCCACGCAGGTGCCAGCCTCAAATACCTGGGAAAAGAGACTGAATTAGTGGCTCTTGCCGTCAGCAACAGGAACACGAGATTACTCTCGACACTGATTGAAAAGAAACTGAACCTTGATGGTGCCGTGTTCTTTGCATTAACAGGCCAGCTGCCTGAGCGAGATCCTACTGGAGAGGGCATCATCTCTCAGCTACTCAGCGCCGGGGCTAACACAGCTAGATCGTTAGAGCTAAACGATCATCCTGAACCTGAAGACTACGATGATGAAGAGGATGAGAACGACGGCAGGCATGATGACGATGCGCTGTGTTTAGCATCTAGGAGAGGTCTCATTGGCATGGTCGAAATGCTTTTGAAACACGGTGCATCGGCGGCCTTACAAAACGATAACGGAGAATGTCCTCTATTAATCGCAACAAGGAGTGGTCACAAAAGCATCGTACAGATATTGCTCCTGAGAGCACCATCATCCGTCGAAATGGCAGACTACGACGGTAACACAGCCTTGAGCGTAGCAATGGACAATGAACAAACAGAGATCGTAAAGCTTCTGCTTCAAGGAGGAAGCTTCTCAGTTCCAAATCAGCTGTTGAATAAGTGCTCTTGGGATTCTGCTCGGCACGGAAAGACTGATATTCTTGGAATCATGCTACAGCGGAGCCTTTTCGATATTGATTTGGCAGATAATGAAGGAAAGCAGGCTCTGTGCTTAGCGGCGGAGAACGGACACGGAGCATCAGTGAAGCTGCTGCTTGATACAGACAAGGTCGACGTTGACGCCAAGACTACTGACGGCTCGACGCCGCTACTATTGGCGGCACTGGGAGGCCATGAGGCTGTGGTCAAGCTGCTGCTTGATACAGACAAGGTCGACGTCAACGCCAAGACTACTGACGGCTCGACGCCGCTGTCATGGGCAGC